>JABASD010000595.1:0-66516 GCA_019776165.1 Pogonognathellus flavescens
CCAGTGACTAAATGGCAACCAAAATGGAAATGAGTTTGGAGGACATTATTACCCAAACTAAGGGAACCAGAAGAGGCCGTGGAGGCCGAGGTGCTGGTGGTGGCGGTGGGACAAGAGGTCGAGGTGGTGGTGCTCCTCGTAGAGGTAGCCGCGGAGGTGGCGGCGGCGGGCTCCGGACTGGTGGTCCAGGAATTGGACGACGTCCGGCAAATCGCAGCTCGTTCGGCAGATCTAGGGTAAAATACTTCTAAAAAATATGTCTTGTGTTTTATGTAAACATTTCAAATTATCCAATGTATTTGTAAACTTTGAACTTGTTGATAAACTAAGGTTTGGTTTTATTTTGTTTACAGGTGTGTTAATTTTGAACTTTGAACAAAGAGGGTGATGTTGTCTGTGGTTGGAAATATTTTTAAAATTGTTATGATAATTAAATTAGTATTTGGTTCAACCATCTACGGCCTGTTGAATGATTCCTGTTGTGTACAGTACATCAAATCAATGTCATTAACAAAAATTTTGCTACTATAAATATCTGCTTAGGGAGCTGATGGCGTTTGGGCTCATGACAAGTTTCAAGATTCCGGTTTCGGCGGAGCAAGAAAGAGTCCAGGAAACGCAAGAACTGGTGGTGGTGGCGGCGGCGGCGGCGGCGGCACATCAGCCAAAATAACTGTTAGCAATCTTCACTTTGGTGTTTCTGATGCCGATATTGTTGTAAGTAAACAAACTGGAAAGTTTACCTTTCACTTTGACTTTATTATTAGTAGTTAGTGGCAAATAAGAACTTAATACATTAGATGCACTTAGCCTGACTTAGCAGGCACCTTCACTTTAAACTTTCAAGCGTCCTCAAGACATGTTAACAATTATCTCTTATTACTTTCATTAACGTAAATGTTTTAGTTAAGTGAAGCATAGCATAAGTATTATATAATGTAACACTCAGAACGATAGTTTGTAGCCAATAGTTTGCAAACATAAATAAATAATTGCAAACATTTTCATTTCAAGGGTATGGTATAGGTATAGCAAAGTGCATCCAAAAAATATCGTAATAAACATTTTTTTTATTTTCCAATATTCAAGAGGGAGGTCTAAAGTTATACTTACAAAAAGTAAAAGTTAGTATTTTGATACAAGGCGAAAATCTTAACAACTTTGTGTTTGCTTTGTCAAACTTGTTTTGATTTTAACTGGACTGAATCGTGAGATTACTCTGAACTCTACTCTACTTACAAACAAATCTTATTTTTTCTGTACAGGAATTGTTCGGTGAAATCGGTAACATTCGGTACGCATCCGTGCATTATGATCGTTCTGGAAGGTCAATGGGGAAAGCTGATGTTGTGTTTGACCGCAGAGCTGATGCTCAATTGGCAATTCAACAGTACAACGGGGTACCCTTAGATGGTAAGATTTGAAATATCTTCTTCTAATTTAAAATTATAATAAAAAGTGAAGACAACTTTCTGTTTCTGTAATTTAGTAATTGTGTGTAACATATTTATTCTAGGTCGGGCTATGGCTATAACTTGGGCAAATCCTCCTCCAGCTGCGAGTCCCAGAACGGCTATTCGTCAAGTACAAGGAGGAAGAATCGAACGCCGTGGTGCAGGAGGAGGTCGAGGTGGTTTTCGAGGAGGACGTGGGGGTAGAGGAGGTCGCGGTCGTGGAGCAGCTGGTGGTGGTGGTGGCGGCGGAAAGAAAACTACTCCTCCAACTGCCGCTGAATTAGATGCCGAGTTGGACGCTTATGTTAGTCAAAATCCTAAATAGTTTTTTGAGTCTCTAGAAGTTTTATAAAGTTTGTTTGTTTAATTTGTAATTGTAATGAAATGTGTGCCGACCTGTTTTCTGTGCAGCGGAGACAGAGGGGAGTATAATATTGCATAATATACATGTACCCACTAACTACTAATTATGATCCTTAATTACCACTGTTTAGAAATTATTATTATTTAATTAATAGATTAATTAAAGTAGCTGTTACAATATTAGGTATTATACGTATTTTATTAAATATTACCCACGTGGCACAAACTGCCGTACCGTACTCTATACTGTGCTTACTGTACTTATCAAATCCAACAAATGAATGTCGCGTGCATTCTCTTTATGAAGGTTTCATTTCAATTTAAATTGTTATTATTATTTATTTCCTAAAACAGAAATAAATTAGCACAATTCGCAAATTCTGAATTATTCTCTTGTTCACTCCAGTCATCTTTGTAATGTTTATTTTCAATGTTGAGGCGGGGCAACTCTGTTTCATATCGTTGTCGCCTTAGTACGTGTTTTGCATAATGTCTCATTATCATTCAGCGTAGCTATTATATCCTTCAAAATCAGTACATCCGTCCGTTGAGTTTCGTGATTTACATAATGACGCATCCGTTCAAAATGTGTAAATATGTACAATGGGGTAAATAGCACATAACATCATTGCATTAAATCTTTAACTAGAATAGAATAATACAATTCATTGTAGAATCTCGCTGTAGACTTACTTCTGTTTTAATTTAATGGTTTGTTGTGCCATATTTTATTGTTTAGGGTCCATTTCTTCGTTTAGTGAATGTTTGTAAGCATCTAACAAATTGTAAATTGTTATCGAGTTCATTAATATAATAATATATATATTATGCTTTTGAGTCAGAGTTGCTAACGTCATTTGTAGAGCTACAATTGGAAAGGTCATCGTTGAAAATAATGTTGCATTAACATTTATTTATTGAATATTATAAGTATATAGAGCCATCATGTCTTGCTATATGTTTTTAGGTAAGTCGCAGTTGTGTTGTACACGACGTACATTACACATCGTATGACTTGTCTATTAAATGTGTTTGTCTATGTTATCACTCTCGTGACAAGCAAGGAAATAGCTTTATAAAATAACAATGCTCTCACTGTTAAAGATTTCCATTTGTACACAACCTACCTACATAAAACGATAACATAAATCATATTATACGATCGTTAAATAGATCGACTTCATACATTTAATACATATCAAAGCTATCCTATTATAGCATCGTAAGCGCAATCATCGTATTTCTATGAAATCTATTTGAAGAGACGAAAGTCTACCACTCTGCTTTTCTTCCCTAAAATAGATATGCTATATGCACCCAATGGCAATGTACGTAAGTAATGTACCTATAAAATATTTGAGTTTACAGAGTGAGCCTCACATTACAGAACGTAAAGTAGAGTCATTAAAATGAAAATCTTAGATTGACTAAGCTTGTTATATTTGCGAATATCGATTTTTGCAAAAACGATATTTTGCAATGAGACGTGCCCCAATAATAATAATACTGTCCCACCTTTATTAGCATAGTTATAATTTCTTTTAAGATGTGTTTTCCCTTTTGCCCAAAAAAGTCTGTACAGACACCCTACACTTTACATAGCACATGCCTATACTTATAAAACGGTCAGTGTGCTATGTCGTTGTGGATGGCACAGACACACTTAAGGTACATAAATAATTAACAGCATTTCGTAATCACAATCATGTCGTAATCGGTTTCACGTACATTATACATTATCGTATAGATATAAGGTGAAGCAGTTATGAATCATTGTGTACACAATACAGAACAGAACCTTCACGAGAAAATGTAAGATAGACACTCATTGTACAAATTTTACATGTTAACTTGTATCTGTACATTGCATTACATACCAACATGCATATATGGAAAGCATATCAAGAGCATTGGATGATACACAGCACGTTGCACGTTGAGTAAGTAACTTAATATTTTTGGTTTGCCTTACACTTGTGAAACAGAACTGAATCTGGTTATAATATGAATCATGATTCTTCTTGGGTATGTATAGCTCTGCTGCTTAGACCTTAGCTTATGTTACTACAAAGACTCACCTGATCATCTCATACTTGCACTGTGTGTACTTCTACTCTCAAAAACTATTTGCATAGAACAGAATTCGCCTTTTACTGAAATTATTCGACTTGACTTGATGTATATCTATCTAGCGTAATATTATGCGTGTTTGGTTTGTATACACTGACAGAGCTGTGTGTGTCTGTTGTATCCACATGTACAAAGCTAGCCTGTATTCACTATAATGTATTACATATTTTATACATAGGCTACCTTTTAGGACACATGAAACCGTAGTGCCTACATTTGCAGTTCTCTTTCTGCTACACATAACCACGGAAAAAGCAGTTTAACGCTCAACCCGAGTTTGCAAATGTATTAAACTCCACAGTGCTCCTCTACCTCATACATTCAGACTGGCAGACACAGCTTTTCTATATAGAAAGGTGCAGCTCTTAAATAAACGACTCATTATTTTATCGACATCGTCTGTGTGTGAGTGTGTCGACTTTGAGTTACTTTCTGGTAGAAAATAAACCGTCAATGCCACACATCAGTTCTAAATTGCTTCTCTGTACTTGAAAATCAGCTCACATTGAGGTAAGTGTGCAAGCATTCATTACAATTATCATCACGACCAACTCTAATCACAAATACGACTTAAAGCACATTAAGACCTGCATTAACTGATTCATAAAGGTAATAGTAAATAAAATAAAAGTCTTTGTGGAAATGTCCAATTGTATCTTGTAAAAATACATTTCCTTCGCTCAAGAACGTAGTGTACTTGCATGTTGGCATATGCATGTGCAAAATACAATACAAAGATTTAAAATAGATACACACAATCAGAAAGAGAGAGAAGTATAAAAACTGCAATGTTATTCTTTTGCAATAACGAATAATCTTTATGTTCCTATGTATGACATATCTGACGTGTGGAGGTGCATAGCAAACGAAATAGCAATAATGCACATACTTTTAACAGCTTTGTATTTTATATAGCATAGCTCTTTCTACAGCTTTATATAAGAATAATTCCTTTAGATTATTAGCAGTACTACTAGTAGTACATTTATAAGAGCATTTACAATTAATAATTGTGTTCACAACAAGCCATATCGCATTATGTGCTAACGACAGGCTTTTATTACGATTTCTGTGTATAAAAAATCTACTTGGAGAATCTGACTGTGTCAGTTCAGTGTTAAATGTTAACCCATTAAAGAAAACTGAAAAGTTTGAGTTGCAGTATACAATGCGTACTAAAACTAAGGTGGTACGAGTCCACACACAGACAGATATTTACTACTGTTGTGTTTAGTTTACAACAAGTTCTTTGTTAGCAACACAATCGCCTCTAAAAGATTACTGTCCATTACAACAACAATGCAAAATGCTGCTACTACTTCTCCCGTCTGTTGAATGTGAATGTGAGTGTTAAATGTTCAAGTTTTAAGCTGTGAGTACTGCAGGATCACTATTATTGATACATGCACGAACTAATGTCGTGTTTACTTCATATCATCATGTCCTGTCCACTTTTACACTACAACGTACTTATACACTACTCCTATAGTGCTACTTTAACTTTAACTACTTATGAATATGAATATGCCATCGTATAGACCAGAGACACAGTCCATACTTTGTGCATGGCCATTGCATTATTTGTACAGAATTTTGTAGTGTGCATAGAAATGTAAAATGTTGTTGTTGTGTGTGAATGTGTGACTCAAACGGACGGAACTCAACTCAACCTGATTTTATATAACTGTACTGTACCTTTCGACTTACATATTTCCATTTACTTCTTACCTCTCTGTCTCTGTCTGTCTGTGTGTGCATTATACCTGCATTATTGCCTGTACTATACCTACACTAAACTATAAATTAAAAAGTCATCTACCTACTCCGTTCTCTGCTCCATCCCTATACTCTATAGACTACTACTGCAATAATATTTTATTGTGTTTAACTTAACCCACCTTCTCTTCTACCCTTTTCCTGCCCATCACACCATCATCAGCAGTCGTCAACACACCGTGAACCTTCCAAACTACTGTACTGCATCTACCAACAGTAGTATTTACACAGAGATGCACATAGAACTGCAATTTTAATACTACGTATCGTATAGATATTCACTAATGCGTATCTCTATAGCTTTACGTGTATAAAACCGATCTGTGTGTAATATAAGGATATTATACAGACTTCAAATGGAATGTACGGATGTAAAATACAAAATGTTTTCTAATTAGAAAAGGCTGTTAAAATTATTATTATTTATTTGATTGCGAGAGCACTTACGAGCGCAGAAAAGTAAATAACCGCTAAAACCGTTTTGCCTGCTTGATAACAGGTAGATATGTTTTTATATGCAGCACTAATAGACAGTAAACATCTGTAGAAGCTAAGCAGGTACATTTATAAGTAAAGGAAGAATACCTAGGCATATAGATAGATCTATGTGAATGTGTGCTACTACAACTGTGCATATAGCAAATATTATAAAGACTACTGCTATATATAAAGCTGCTGCTGTCAGTATAATTTTATACATCATAATATGCAATGTGCATTGCACGTATCTGTATTAGTACTGCAACTTGGAACATGCTGTGTGTATTTTATATACTTATATAATAATATTCTAACTTTAAAGCATCTGATGACTGAGGCAGGTAATAAGAGGCAGTAGGTGTAGAATATTCTGCTTGTACTTCCATATACTTTTCATCTGCTACTTTATTGGATGCAGTTTGGAGCAGCAGTGAGACTCTAAGAACTGTAGTGGAATTCTGTGTAAAGTAACGTACTAAGTACAAAAGTGGTAGATACTAGACACATATAGTGGATGTGCACTTGGGTTTAACATTTTTGCTAACTATGTATTTGTGTAGTAGCTGCTGCAGAAGTTGCTCTCTCTGGGAGAACAGTACGGAGTAGTGTAAATGTAAAGTGGTCAAACAAGCCTTTATATACGAAAGTTAAGTGTCGAGTCCTCTGAGCACAGCAGCAGCGTTCTCATTGTCACAGGAAGTGTGCGGTAATGTTTTATCTAACATTTAGTAGTACAAAAGTGTAGGAGGCACATTTGCTCTCATTACACACTACGACGAGGACGTCCACGACGACGACAAAGTGGTCGAGCTCAAACAAAGAACAACAAAACTCACATAGACACTTGGCAGCAACTTTTATGACCAAAAATACAACAAAGTTATAAACTCGAGTTTAAACTATTTTCGTCAATTGTGCACTTGGTCTGAACGTGTGTGCATTGCATGTGGTCCGGTGACAAGTGGAAATACTGAAACTGGTAATTTACAAATAGATATTATTTTTGGAAGTATAAACAGAAGAGAAAGGTTTAAGTTTATCTCCAGCATTGGAGTGGAGTGGAAAAGAATTTATGTGCAAGAATTATTGACCTTTTGTCCATCTGTTTAAGTTCTCACGCTCAAAAACTGGCCGAGAGAAAAAGAAAAGTAAGGCAATCGTGTTCTTCCGTATACAAATTAAAGCAAAGGTATTTGTACTCTTCTATGTACGTGTAAAGCATGGTCAAATTGTAATCACCCAGTTTATTGCTATTTCTTTCTTAGTCAGGAATTGCACCGTGCAAAATCTTAATAAGTTAATTTTCAGTTTTTGTTTGCATAAATATTTGTCTATGTGTAAGTGACCAATAATAATGTTGTTAACATTTGTTAGCTATAGCTAATCGCATACTTGACCTACCATAAGATTAATGGGAGCAATTAAGCTTTACGTTACAATTTAACATTTTTCCTATACCTCAACAGATGAGCGTAAAGAAAGGCAAAAAAGGTCTTGCATATATATTTCCAAACTTTTTCTGTGTATAACGACCTTATACCACATCAATTTTCTTTGGAATTCACGAACAATTTTTTGCGTTTTTTCATCGAGTTTTTGCTACTGAGCTTAAAATTTTACAGTTAAGTCAACGTGACCAGTTTACAAAATATTTTATCTCTTTTAAAAAATTATACGTTAAGGCATAAATTGCCATATAGAATTGGACTAATTAACGGTGGTGCCTGTGTATAGTCTGAAAAATCAATGCACTATATATTCGTAAATGTGTCTGAAAGTCTGAATGTTATATTCCATTCCAGAGAGCCATTAGTGAATGACCAGAATTTACACGTTTTTACTCTAGCTACTATCTGTACATGTTAAAGTCAGTTATAAAAGCTTGGCTAAAAGTTGAGTAGTTTAATATTATAAGTACCAGAACCACTCTCAGGTTATACTTTAAATCGGTCATCCACTCGTCCTTTTAGTTTTTATGGACCAAAGTTCCTCTTATGGTGTAAAAAGTCATTTCTGCAGAAAAGGCCATGATGCACTTACATGCACATTTAAATCTATAGTATCTATCCGTATAGAATCTACCTATATAAAAAAATTATTCACTATGTATACATAATATATAATTTTATTAAAATCATCGTTGTATGTAATTATGCAATCCTACCTTTCTACCTATATGTCCTGCAATCATCTGCATGATGATGATTGTTAAATTTATTTATTCTGTTTAGTTTGCTTTGAATTTGCTGGATGTTTTTAGAAGAGTTCATTTACACGCAGTTTTATAGTATGGTGGTGCAGTATGCACATGTGGTATTATCGTTTGTAGATATATTTATAGGTGTAGGTACGTTTACAACATTTTACAAGTTTTTTGAACTTGTTTGTCTCCTGCCTGGGTCTGTGTTTATATTAGTAGTCATATTTTACGTTCATACATAAATCTACAAATATAGTAAAGTGGCAAGGGCATGTTTTCTATTTTACTCTTTAGATAGGAAGTCATCTGTACAAAATGAGTCTACCAAAGAGAAAAGGGCACGTAAAAAGATTAGCCGCAGCAGATAATTTATCGTCCACATTGTTTATAAAGCTGTCAAATTAATTATTTGTTCCTTTTTGCTACACTCCATCCATTTGTCGCGTTAAAATCGTTTTTGTTCGCAAACAGAAAGGAGTTTGATCTTTTATGATTGTTTGTATTGTATTTTACTAATACAATAAATGTTTTGTACATCTATTTATGAAAATGATACTGGCTTCATTAGCAAATACAAATAATTGCAGATGTATAAATTGACATTATTATTAGTTTAGCCATCCTCCCATGTTTAACTTACTTAGCTGGGACAAAATGAAAATATTGAACATACAATATTATGTTTGTCACTTATAGGTGCTTTGATTATCTTTCAATGGTGAACATAACATGTATTATTAAACGCTGTAGTTTGGTTTGTACGATAACACCTACTTGTAGTACTACGTAATAATATTGTAGTATTTATTTATGTTATACATCTGTTCATAATTCTGCACTGTTCTGTATTCAGTGGCATTTGTAGGAACTTATCTATATCTCTAGGTCGACCATATCGCAAAAGTAGACATAAATAATACCAATAAAGCCTCTATGAACAAATAAGATACGCAAATTATGACTTTATCTGTTTGTCCTCAACAAATGGGATTTACACGATTTATACTCTTTCGTATTCACTTACAAGTTATAAGTTAGTCATTGTTGTGCACAATTATATGAGCACTGTGCTATTATTTTATTTTTTATGCTCTCTGCTATAACCGTTATGCTCTGTGAGTGTGTTTAACAATGGATTACATGGAATCACAACGTAATGTTGATAGGAATTCATTTCCCATTGACAATGTTCGTCAATGTCATTTGTCAAAGCTATTAACTTATTATTACTCCTTGCATACTTCTGCCCTACCACTAATACTATTAGGGTAGTCGTATAAATTATTTATAGTGGCAAATGGCAAGTACTCTTCTGCATATTACATGTAGGTGTTCAGTCAATGTAACTCTCACACGTAACAATTCTAACACTAAATCCATGTAGTGCATGTTAAATAATGAAAATGTTTTTGCAGACAAATCGTTGAAGGAGAGAGAACTACTGCAAAAATTTCCAGGCAGAAGCGAAGAGAGTTTTGGAGGAAGAAGAATTGTACAAAGGCAGCTGTGTGGGTGTAAATGTCATGACGCAATAATTTCCCTCTTGTGTCAATGTCAAGGCCTTATTACTGTTACTGGAATATCTGGACGCGATTAAGCCTATCTGTGATCCTTTGTTTTGTACACACCGTGGATTCTCGGATTCCCTTGACTGTACCGACAGTGCCATCGTAATCACCAGCCACTATAGCTACTTCCTGAATCAATGAGCAGGACGACAGAATCAAAAGTTGACCTTGGTGGACAATCCTGAGACTGATTTGCCATTTGGAAAGGATTTGGTGGAGTGACCTTATATCGGGGAACCACATTTGATCGTCCTTCTATACGGGGCGAGATTGTCCATTGGACGCGACGTTTGTGTGTGTCGGAGGAAGAGAGAAAGGAGCCTTTGAGCCAAAAGCCTGCTGCGTTGTGCAGTGTAATTCCATTCAGCATTGAGGGTAAACGGAATTCCTCTTTTCCTTTTGGGGCCACTTTCCGACTACCTGAATGGTGTTTAAAGGCTCCGTGGAGCCGAACCAAAACATTCTCCATGAGCTTTCTCTTGTAAGGACCCACGGACATTTTCACAGTCTTGAATTGATACGATATGTTTGTGAAGGATATTTTCTCTTCCGTTACTAACACCTGTATTTACATTTTGTGCAGTGGAAATCGAAATGCAAAGACGTTCAAACCGAAAAAGCATATACCGGAAGGGACACATCAATATGACTTGATGAAACATGCGGCAGCCACACTTGGCTCTGGAAATCTTCGTCTTGCTGTGATGCTTCCTGAAGGGGAAGACCTTAATGAATGGGTGGCCGTCAATAGTAAGAAATTATCACTTAAAGAAAAATTATTTTTCGGGGAAATTTATTATATTATTTATCCTGTGTAAAATATCTGGGTGTTAATGAAAATGTTTACGTTTGAAATAGCTGTGGACTTTTTCAACCAAATCAACATGCTGTATGGGACAATCACCGAGTTTTGTACGGAGGAGTCTTGCAGTGTGATGTCAGCAGGACCGAAGTACGAATATCACTGGGCAGATGGTCATGTTGTAAAGAAACCGATAAAATGTTCTGCTCCGAAATACATTGACTACCTCATGACTTGGGTTCAAGATCAGTTGGATGACGAAACGTTGTTTCCTTCGAAGATCGGAGTACCTTTCCCAAAGAACTTCTCAATGATTGCAAAAACAATTTTGAAGAGACTTTTTCGCGTCTACGCTCACATCTATCACCAGCACTTTGCCGAAGTCGTTCAACTCGGCGAAGAAGCCCATCTCAACACTTCCTTTAAACATTTCATCTTTTTCGTTCAAGAATTCAACTTGATCGAAAGAAAAGAATTGGCTCCGCTACAAGAGCTCATCGAAAAGCTAACCAGTGGCACAAAAGAACCTTCGCTCCAACGATAAATACCTTAAAAATAATTTACAAAACTTCAATTACGACCTTCTACAAAAAAATCGAGCGTAACCAGAAAGCGTTTTCTTGTCATCTCTTTATAACTATATTTACTGTACGCAAAGTAATGTACTTCTTTGTACGTTCTTATTATTATTGTACCTATACTACTATTATACTACATACAACAATTATTTTTAGAACTCATTCACCTAAGACCCTCTCACATAACATGAACAACCATATTATTATATAACCAAACCATCTTCGCAATTTTTTACTAATAATATTATTACGTTTACGATCGTCACGCGTCTAAATCCCAATAACACTTCAGTATCAAACACTCACAAAGTTGTTTCACATTGTAAATACTATGTCTTAAAAGAACACAACATACAATACAGAGAATCGGGGGGAAATGACACGAGTAAACTTAATTTGTCATTCATCAGTTATTTATTAATTACCTCTGTGTATCTTACAATCAAGGGCATAAATTGAGTCAGTTCACTCTGTTGGGAATTTTTATTTCTGCAGTGACACTCTTTCCATGTGCAATTCAAATAAGTACAGATATAAGTAATATCGAACATAACATTTTATTTTAAAGCGAAAAAATCTTTTATCATGTCCATAAAGTTGGTTCTGAATGAAAAAGATCGTAAAAGCGAATCAGGAGAGATAACTACATTTTTCATGCAAGTTTAACTTAATGGGCAGCAAGAAATGTTGTAAAACAACCCTTATCGTGTTATTTACTTGCCTATACTACACAGATCGTAATGTATCGTATCGTAACTCTTAAAGTAGTCTCATAGAGGCAGGATACAATTAATTATAAAACAGTACAAAAAAAGTACTTGTGTGTAGTAGCACTAATCAAAAACTAAAAGTATTTCAAAAAGATTCTGTATCAATTTTCTATATTTTCATTATAACTTCGATAATTATGACTAACTATACAAAGATGTAGAGATAGGTTCTATATACACGAAGCGAGAGAGCATCTAATTACTTAAATTATGCCAAAGCGTTTCATATGTCCACAAAAAGTGTCCAGTCCTACCTACAATACTAAAAATGTCATCTCTTTGATGCCGACACAAATCTTTGCCTCATCTGTCATACAATTATTAAAAATTCTATCAATATGAACTCATTTCAAGATTAACTATATTTAACGAGTATAAAAACACGCTCCATATTAATCTTCTCTATACAAAAACGTGTTTCAACTTTAAACAAATATAATTATGTTCCTCTGTCCCTTGTAAAAATTGTGTAGCATAGCATAAGCTATAAAGTCCATTTGCAAGACAATTTAAAGTAGGCTTCCTATATTCTATTCCTATATGTAAATGTAAAACAATCCGTTTCTTCACTGATTCGCCAAATTGACTTTAACATATTCATAAGTTACAATATTAACATACAGTACTATACTAAAGCCTAATTGCAATAACGTTGTAAAAAGTACACTCATTAATATGCGCAAAAATTATACTGACGTACATACAGCTTATTATTTTCTCTACTATCGCTATAAAAATCAGATTATATTCATTGTGAAAATTATGGAGACTACCTAATTGTCTAAGAATGTAATAGTTATCCTATAATAGCCATTATTCACGCATCCGACCTTGGTAATTCTATTTATCAATTCAGATACACAAAACAGTCAAATGAGCAATGATTATTTAATGTATCTCGAAATGACGCGAGGAAACTAAAGGATTCTACTTAAACTTAATAGAAACATGAAGGCTATATTTAGTGAGAAATAATTTACTATACTAAATATCTCCATACATAATCTTACAATTAGGATTAGAACATAAAACTACATGGAAATATTCATGTGAATTAGATACAAACATACTTAGACAGTGTGTGAATGCATGCAAAAGCGTGTTTAGTAGAATATGCCTTACTACATATAGAAAATTAAGCATTACTAAATAAAATAACACCTTTACTTTTTGCTAGCATAGCACACTCTCGTGTAAACGAAAGTTTTTCATGAAAAGTAACAAGTTTGACGGTTAAACACTTGCTATCCGTACCTAAGACGTACCTAACTTCTATACCCACTCGTAAAAGTCGTAACTAAATGATAAACTGTAAAAAGAGGCTGCTTGTCGCAATTGTGTGGTTGTATAAAAAAATAATTGTCACATGAGACAATATTATTAGTGTATTATGCAAACGTACAATAGTACTAAGTAAATAATGTGTTGTATCAATAGTTCTGTGTGTGAATTGTATTTATTATTAGAATACTATAATGATGGAATATTCTACAACACATATTATAGTTTTATTGAATTTGATGACGAAAGAAATGTGAGAGAAGGAATGTGGACACATGAAACATAATAATGAGCTCTGAGCAACTATTTTCCTTTTTACGACTACCAACTACTGTACTATAAATATATAAATTAAATGCTATGTATAAATATATAAATCTGCACTAGTGTCTATCCCATTAGTTACGGACATGTACCTATTATCATACATAAACCTATTACACACTTACAATTAAGAGTTAAAACCTAAAATTGTACTTGCACATGAAGTGTATAGTGTACCTAAGTATGTAAGTAAGTATAAGGATAGTATCTCAACTTAAATATTACTAATGGATGGTCCAGCTGAGCTCACCACCTGTTACCTTAGATAAATAATTATTGTGTGCGATGAATATTACCAATACCATTAAAGAAGCTATTAGAGCTACGACTTTTATTTAAATGTTATAAATAAAACCTACACGAGGAATAGTGTGAAATTGTCTGACACACACAGCTGTACATAATTTACACACGTTCTAGAACGAAGTAGATATTTTACAATCAAGTAATATTTATTTTTAGTTTTGTATAATCATTAGCGTTCGAGGTATAGTTAATGAGACACGACAAAACATATCCCTCATCTTGTCTGATTTTGAGTGACAGGTTTACATGAAGTACATGAAGGTGTACAAACTAATAAGGCTTTTTCCAATCAATTAGTTTCATATGAGTTCCTATGTGGGCTAAATTATAACAATCATTATGGAAAATCAAGAAACGCACTTAGAATTCAATGCCGGTGTTGTGCTGTAGTCATTGCGCCTAAAAAATTATTCGCACTCGCAATACTCGCAAATCTCTCCTTTTGATTTAATGTAGCTTTTTCAGCTGTGTGTGATAGCTCTATTCTATTGCTATACAGTACTACGAATAAAAAATAAAGCCATTAAACACTGTAATTGTAAAAATAGATCTATTTTAGTAAATCGAATTGTTTTGCAAACTTTGTACTCTTTATTTGGCCATTCTTCCGCTTTTTTAATGCTTCTTAGAGGATTTTTTGCGTATAACTATATTGCAATTTCCAATTAAGTTTTGTTTTTGTAAGTAAAATTGGATTCGAAGGGAGTTTATGAATATGTTTGCATTTGTATTAGTAGTTTTGTGTACAAGATTGTATTTAGTACTTGTAACACATTTGCTTAGCTTTTGTTCTCATGATAATTATGTTCATACTTGTCAATCAGTCAGTCTGAAATTTAACTCCTTTACTTTACCATTCATTTCTTCGCAATTAACACACGAGCAATTTTTTACCTTGAATTTTTCCAATATAAATAAATTAACATTTGGCTGGACTACTTATTATATTGCAAGCTGCTAATTAATGGTAATTGAAAAAGTGAATTAATCATTTAGTTAATTGTTTGCGTAGAATTACCTTGAAAATTGGTATTAATTTATTCAATGGTTTGGTTACATAACGCCATCACGCCAATGGCAATGTCAATGGCATGATGAGTATCTGTAAAATCCTCTTTTAGTTAGTTTCTGTCGGTTGAAGGAATTGTGGAATTTCACAGATATAGTAATTGTAGTGCTAAAAAAATAGATAAAGCATTGCTTGGTTGTGGTTTCTCTGGTCTCTTGTCTCATTTTGGGTGTTAGGGTCTCGTCGTGATATTTAAATGTAAACATTGTTTGTACTGTACATAACTTTTAAGTGTGATGTGTAAAAGTCTTAATTTTATTCGTAGTTAACATTATCGCCATTTTCTTTCGTTCATTGAATTCATTCATGCCAATTTTGTTAAAATTTTATGTATTTACAAATGCATTTCATATGCGTTCATGTAAAATCCATTTTTCTGCTAAATGCGTATTTTCTGTAGTGCATAGTGTTAGCGCTAATAATGCCAGAAATTGGTGTGAAAATTGTCAGTTCTTAAGTAAACCTTGATGTAATTCTATTCGGTACACGACACTTGTTACTTGATACAATTTAATAGCTTTAAAAATACTGATACGGTAGAACAGTTACTTAGTTTGAATTTCTCGTGTAAAACCATTATATGAAAAAAATCTCTATAAAATGCTAAGCAGACTAAGCACCTATAGAATTAACAATATTTTGACCTATAGACTTTGTAATATTATTACGAATAGCTGTATCATACCTACCACTAGAATAATTGTCTCATTTAGGAACACTTGTAAGTAATTGTGTATACAAAGTCTATGTTAAATAGAGACTAGGATGTATTTAGTAACTTAATGGCATAGTATGTATTTTTGAAGGAGGTGGATTGTCGTCTCTTGTATGAAAACTTTATGAAAGTGCCGATGAATGGGTTTATCGAAATCATCAGATTATTTTTAACTTGAACAATTAAATAGCAATAAGAACACACAAAATTAACATGCCTCAAAATGAAAATGTATGTACCTCTTGCATGAACACACGTTTGATTTTTAAATGATGTATGACATAAAAACAACTACAGATAAAAACAAAGTGCTACAAACTACAAACACACTTAAGACTTCGCACATGCACAATGCATTAATAATTAACAATTTAAAAGAAATATAAACATGCAAAATGGAATCAGTCATTTAGCAATCTAACTATAACAGAGAAAATTTTATATTATTTAAAACGCAAACCACCATGGCATTCGAAACATCCACAAACACCTAAATTCTTAAAACGTATCATGTACATGACTTATACAACTGCCAGAGGTGCTTCACAAAAAATCGACAGGAAAACATAATAGTTCATCGCAATTAAAATATTTACAATTAGGCAGATGGAAAAATCTAAAATAATAATAATAATAGTAATTAACTGTAGGATTACATTTAACTGTATAGTGCAGTGGTTTAATATTAATTATCATACCTAAATTATTAGCATATTATAAACAATAGTCAATATTACGATGAATTTGTTGTTAGTCTCAGAAATCTATTTATATTCTCTTGGAACTAAACAGTATTTTAACGTTTCTTGATTTGGTTTCAACATTTTATTCTCTACTCCAACGAATATTATTAGCACTATACTTCTAATGAAAGATAATTAGTTTTTCTGTATGAATTTCAAGGGCGTATATAGGATTCAGCAACGGGAAGGGCTGTAGAGGTTTGGGAGGAGCTCAGAGGCAGAAAATTTGTGGCTTTCAGTGGCAAATTTTTGTCAGACAACCCCGTTTCTTCGGAATCTGGGATGGGGGCTGAAGCCCGGAGCGCCCATGCGTAGATACGTCCGTGGTAAATCATAGATAGATCAAAATGCAATAGCAATCCGTGCCGAACTTGAAAAAATTTAGAAAACTACTGGAATATATTATTAGATGAAATAAAACACAGATGCACTTACCTTATCAAAAATCGAAAAGACTATAGAATAGACATACTATTAGACAGAGACTACAGATAATAAAAAAGAGGATTTTAAAAGTCAAGTAATACGATTCACATTTGTCAGAATTGTAAAGCGGAGAAGAAAAGTTAAAGGAGATAGAAGCTGCAGGCTGAAATAAAAATTCACAAATGCACAAGAAGTATGCGAATTAAATTGCATTGATTATTTTATCCAAGCGCAAGTATAGCGTACAGTTATTCTTTGAAAGCAAACAATTGGCTACTTGCAATCCGGCTATCTTCATAATTAGCAAAGATAACTCAATAACATTACATTTAATTAATTACGAGTGTGCCTTCGTTAATTTCTATTTGTAAAAGAACAAAAGATATACTAGCAACAATACCTTCGTCACAGTTGGTCAATTCCATACCATTATACTGCTAAATGCAGAGGAGCAATAAAAACAATAAGAAACTATCCAGTCGCAATTTGCAAGCTTATGGCCAAAAAGCATTACACGCCTAATTAATTAAGTACCAAAATTAAGAAATACATACTCTAATTAAAAAATCAGTACACAATTTTCTGTAACATAATAACATATTGCTTTACTTCGTGAGTTTCTCTTTGGGGAAAATGTAAGTTGAATAAGATTATTGAGAAAATGGTGAAAGTCGGAAAACGTGTGTGAAGTGAAAGCAATTTTCTCTTGTGGTGAAATCTTTCACCACGTACGAAAGGAGAAAGTCAACTTTCACTAAATTCTTTTAAATGTACTCGATAGATTTACTTCTACATTCTATAAATGAATGACTGTATAGAATTTGCTGATACTAGATAATTATTAATTAGTCATAATGTTTAATGTACAATTTTCAAGGAATTTTGATTTACTACCTACTGGTAGCTGTAAATGGTAAGAAAAGTTTTACTAGTTCGATGAACGATCATCTAGCAAATTTTCTTGTTTATATGAAGATAGATATTTCTAAATGATTATAATATAAATAGTTTAGTAAATGTAATTAAAGATTGCATATAACGAATGGATGAGTCGTTCGGGGCAAGGGGTATTTATCATAGCTCTATCAATTTATGTATTAACTACTACTTATAATGAGCTGTCTATTTTGTAAAATCTATTTTTGATTCTGTCAGTCTAAACAAGTTTAGAACATATTACTAGAGAAAATTCAAGAATTTTGAATTGCATGTATTTTCAGTTTTTGTCTTACTTAACCCGTCCTGTTTGTAAATCATCTCGTTAAAATTGATCCAAGTGTTTGGTAACTATTTCATTTTTCTCCTTACTTCTATATACATATTTAAAAACGTGTATTTAATAAATTTTTCGAAAAATGAGGTTTAGATGGCATTTGTTACCTGCTATTGAAGCTTCTGCTAAAAGAGCATTAAAAATTGTTAACAAATGAGTGAACGCTAAATTATATTTAAGTAAATACCTACTAGGCCATTTACTATTAATATTAACTTTACTTGATCATAAAGCTGCTAACTTGTTCCATTGCAAAAATCATCGTGAATTTGTAAAATGTAGAATGTGTAGATAGAAAGTACATAATGCTATTGAATATTTCAGAATGGCTAACATTAGGCAAATGAAATAGGTACCGTAAAAAGTAATTGGATGAGACATTTCTGATTATAAATGGATTTAGCTTAACCTACCTGTGTTATTAAAAGCCTGTCAATTAGAATAAAAAGACAAGGAGGATGATTACTACACAATAGCAAATAAAAACGCCTACATGTCTAATCCAATTGGATGCCTACCACATAAACAAAGATGCAATACAACAATGTGACATACAAATTAATTTATTATGTAATAGTAATAATATTATGAGAAATAAAGAGAGAAAATATTGTCAAGAGAAAAAATCTTTACTTTCAATTATATAAAATATAATAATTGAATTCATTCTCACAGATTATCTGAAAATATATGTACATTGAAATTGCATAATATACTGACAAATTTTGTACCTTTACGGTACACGGTAATAATTTATACTTCTATTATACAACTATAATAATAAAATTGAGTCTCAATCACACATAAAACAAATTATGCGAAGATAAGGTGGACGCTGGAAATTGTAACTTTCATCAATAGTTATCTACATTTACACATTTTCCCTGACAGAGGAGAATTACAGCATAATTTGCTATGCCCATGCCGTGTTTGAAATAACAAATATCATTTGTTCATTTGCTTGTCAAATGGAGCTGTGACAAACAATCGTGGCAATTTACAATCGTGGCAGTTACTATTTTTTTTATATTAGTTATGGTTTAACTTTCACTACATTGATGGTTTTAACTGAACTGCACCCAGTCTTGTTGGATCTTGAGAAGGATAATAAACTGGAGCAGGTCGTTCTGTGCCTGGAATAGGTGGTTCAATAACCGAGGATGCTGGAGGAGCTGATGTAATCGTTGAAGATGGAACAGCGTATGCCCCTGGAGCAGGTCCGCTTGGCAAAGGTGGAGGTGGCATGTAGAATGGTATTTGAGGGGGTAGAGCTGCACTACCCATGGGGATGTTGAAGAAATTATTTCCAGACACGGTCGGTGGTGGCGGCAATGCCCCAGGCAATCCAGGAACTGAGGGTAATGAAACTCCTCCATCCTATGGAGAAAAATAGCAAACATGATTTTAAACTGTTTTGTTTCAAGTTATTTAGTTATTAATAATAATACTACCATTTAGTATGCATAATTTTGAATTTGATAACTTACGCCTATCGCCGTTTGTCTGGCTTGAGATTTTCCCCATCTTACAGTTAGGCGACGTCCCATCAGAATTAGTTTGTTAAAACTTTTTTCAGCTGCTACTTCAGCCGCACCTCTTGATGTGAACTGTACGAAACCACATTGCTGTTTGGCAACAATAGTAATATTTCTAATTTCACCAAATTGGTAGAAATGATCTTTCAAGTCTTGTTCTGTCATAAACTCTCCGAGGTTTCCTATATAAAGTGTTGTGATGCTCTTGTCTTCAGGAGGAGTTAAAACTGGCATGGCAGAAGCTCGTCGAAGCAACTTATCTGCCACAGGATCGTTGTTACCGTAATATCTGTCACGAATATTCTGATCAGAAAGAGGGTCATCTGGATCTGTTGGCTTCTCGTGTCTGTACGGACATTCTTCTCCTCGTTTGCATTCTCCTTTCACCCAGAAAGAACACACGTGCGGTCTATTACGTTTATAATAAGGCGTTGTTCGTGCTAATTTCATCAAAAGATCTGAAGGCTGCTGGGCTTTTCCCACCTCTCCGAGGGCAACAGTTCCGTCAGTATTGGCCATCTGCTCAAAATTAAATATAAATCGTTAGCCATATTGTTTATGATTAGTTGAAGCTTTTTGTGCATAAATTATATAAACTGTTTTTCTCAGCAAATGTACCTGTCCTTCCAAATTCTGTACATAGTATTCCTTATTGACTTCGTTCCGAGGAAGATTGTCTTTAACATTTAGAGCAGAGTCTCGTACTTGAATTGGCAATCCATACTCTAAATCAAGAAGACAGGTTTGACAAACATTCTTTAATTTTGCACATGTCTGACAAACTTCAGTCTTTTTAAAACGCATCCGAGCACCAGGGCACCAACGAAACACGGTGAAAGGTCGTAAACAGATTTTACATTCTGATCCATATTTGTCTTTTGTCTGCAAACATTTTAAAAATTAATATTTAAATAGAGTGAACCCCGTGGACAGTTCGATTATGCTTTTGTAGTATCTTTTTATTAATTGATTTGTTACCATTCTGACGTAAGGGTTATCCCCGAGACAGGTTTCACATAAAATCGGGAAATCCTGAAGGAAAAATAGAAAACATTTAATTGAGTATAATTTAAACATTAAATATAAAGCTATTACACGTATAATAATAGTATAAAATCCATTTTAGACATTAACAAAATAAATCAAAATAATGACTTACAGAATCTTCCCAATTTTGACGGTTGTAAGTGTTGGTCGACTTAGACATAGCCATTTTGACAGAGTAGTAAAGTATAAAACAACAAGACGGTAACAAAAAGAATAAATATTTGATTTAGATTTCAAAATTGTAGGGTCACAGCTTCGTCAACAACAAGAAAGTGCAACGTATTTCTCAACCTCCGTCCGTCCCTTAAAAACAAAATGGATGTAACATATGCACAGTTCAAAACTTGCGGCTACGACGGAAACCTTGACTTGCAAACTTCCACTGAGCCAATCCTAGCCTTTACGATTACAAGGATAATCGTTGTGTAGGTCCTCTTGCTGTGAGACCCACGTATATTCTCTTACAACAAAACGTTGAAAGGTTGAAACTTACAAAAAAGCTTACATTAAATTAATTAATTATTGCATAATTACCTATTAGTGAGTTTATGCCTTTAGTTAAACTTTCGTTTTTGTTAAAATGAAGATGATGCAAGAAATAAGTTTTTTTACGTGAGCGAAATAAGTTTACGTTTTGATCCAACAGAATGAATGTTTTTATTTTCTGTCAACTCATAATAAATGCTTTCATTACTTGGACATGAAAATTTTACATGAAAAAAGGAATGAAAGAGTTGTCAACTCATAATTACCATCTGTAACGAAATTACTAGGTACTTAGTAAGGAAACTTACAATTAATTGTGTAAGTCATAAATATCATCATAATGTTGGCTTAATATACTGACGTCATCAGAGCACCCGTTCTCTTAACTAGTTATAACGAATACTTTTTAGATTTTATACTGAATCTTATTATATTATCCGTAATATTTTATATAGGCGACAATTGATTGACAAGTATTAGTTACACTTAGAACTTTAAAGAGACTGAAATGTTGAATCTAAGATGATTAAGAGCAACAATGATTAATTCCAACCACGCCAATTATTTATATAGAGCATATAATATATTTATAATTAGTCTGTACTTATATAGTTAGTTTGAGTTAAAGTCTACTATATTTCAACTACGACGATTTTTTCCGTAATCTGAGTTCTTTGATATACTTCTCCCATACATATTTTTCTTCAATCTTTGTTATTTATCCTTCCATCACATTCATTTTGTAACAATCGCACTGACTCATGTCACCGTTTTCTCTGAACATTCCTTTTTCCCGTCCGGATATAATATACATATTGTATTATTTACACTAAACTATTATGAACATTGCGAGCTTAAATTTTATACGATTCACGCTAATTTTGTTCCTACACTAACGTCCCCATACTTTTTCAGCACATACATGCAAATCATATTTACAAAAGTATTACTGCGACAAAAAATGAAACATTGACAATTGGAAACTGAAGGGGAAAATAAAAAGAATAATTTCTCTGGTAGTTATGTAATTCGGAAACAGATACAGTATATTATTACAAACAATAAGCAATCAAGCAAATATTGAAAATTCGGACTTTTGTGACTTGCTACTTGTCAAAGGCAATTTTATCAGCTTGCAAATGCAACTACAAGTATAGTGTTTAGTTCTCTTCTCTAAGGCTACACTATTTTAACCTCAATAGCATTAACTGTAGACTTAATCTTTTTCAAGACTTCCTTCTTTCGAGGAATATTGCTTCTTATTTGTCAATATATTGATTATATTTATATATTATATCGTTGCAGTTTGATCAGATTCACAGGATAATTTCACGATACTTATTGTTAATAAATACAATGACCACTTCTCCCCGTTGTTGTTTTAGTCAACATTGGGCAAGGCAGTGTTCTTAGTACAAGTACATCCATCGAATACACAAACTAAGAATTAATTACAAGGAGTTTAGAAATACAAATAGTTACAGTAGTATACTGTGTACAGTAAAGGTACTTATTAACTTAACAGAGAGATGATAATTTCTTTAACACGAAAACAATAGCACACCGTTTAATTACAATCATAAGGACAAAAAGTTTGACTCGGTTCAGCTTTAGTCTTTAAATAGCTATTGAACATGTTGATTTTCAATATATTATCAATCGGATGATGCAACTTGAATCAAATGGAATCATTAACGCAATTCACCCTCCGCGTTCAGTGTTTTCTTGATGCGAAGTAGAAGAGTAGTGTACCATTGATCAAGCCGACTGATCGAATCGTAATCTTTCACAGTTTCGGTATATGCATCCACATCTTCATTTTCTACAGCCTCTGTCAGTGACTACACAAAACAAAACAGGTTAATGCAAGATCATATGCAAGGAGTGTTGCAGTAATTATTAATTATGAATTAGTTACCTTGACCAGTTTGTATTCACGAGAGTCCTGGAATGCTGGATACATTTCAGCGTAGCGATCCAATGCCTGTTGAGCATTTAACACGTCCACACACAAGTGACAAATAGCTGCTCGGAAAAAGTACTCTTTTGCGCTGTATTTTAACAAACTACTTTCCAAAGAAGATGCAGCCACCTGTAATCAACCAAAATCGAAAGTAACGTTATTTTTACCGAAAAAAAGAAACTTTTGTGGGAAAAATTGAGTTGGGTATTTCATTTATTTGTTTAGATTTACATTCAATCTGGAAAAATTACCTCTTCGTAGACTTTGATGGCTTTATTGTAATCTTCCATTTGGGCAGCATGTTGGGCAACTTTAAGAAGAGCTTTGTTAGCAGCAGCGTTTGATTCTTCTCCTTTATAATAATCAGCGGCTTGTTCGTAATGATGAATTGCCTTTTCCAGATCAGCATCCGCTTCCAATGCTTCTGCTATGGACTGATGATGTTTGGCTGCTAGAGAGAAGCGACCCATTTCCAAATATTGCTCTATTGCGCGTTCCAAGCACGTAACCGCCTCTGTAAATACATTGAAATCAAGATACACATAGCACCAATAAATAAAACAAATATCAACACAAGGCTTACAATTGTAGGGATTCAGCCAATGGTTCCCCAAGTTCCCATTAACCATTTCCATTCTATATTTTAGTACAATAACACTTGATCGAAAAACTGACTAGATTCCATAAACTGTACCTTTCACGTCAGATTTTTTGTAACAGTTTGATGCATCGACAAAATTACTAGATGCGTCATGTCTACTTCCGTTCTTTAAATGAAGTTCTGCTGCTTTACAAAATGCGTCCCCAGCCATGCCCCATTTTTTAGCCATTTTAAACATATTTGCTGCTCTTTGGTAACATTCGATAGCTTCATCAGTACGGTGGCCTCCTCCCCTGTAAACAGTATAAATATGTAAAATATAAAATAAATATCAACATTAAAAAGTGAAACTGAGTACAATGTAATAAGTAATAACAATCTAATCCAGATGTCCTCATTATGCTTCTGTAATTGTAGTTTTTGAAAGTTAAACTAACCCAAAGACTGAAGACAAGAAGCCTTTAGAAGCTGTCATTTTTTTCTCTGCTTCTGCCATCAGCTCCAAACCTTTCTTCTCTGTGTCACCCATTTTAATTTATTCGGAAAATGAACGGGAAATGTCTTTTGTTCTTTTACTGGAAACAATTATTGGTGAAAATATTTAGATTTTACATACAGATTTCAGTTCCACAATCCACCCACAGTATCAATTACAAAATTAACTGTTAATTTGTTAAAAATAAAAAACTAATAAATTATAGAGCGAGAAAATCCTACCTCCTCAAATTGTCCTCGTTGACAGCACAGCTGACGGCTGTTCTTGGAAGAAAACAGAATAGAAAAAAGAAATGACGTGAACACGGCGGATTTCTAAGTGAATGTCGTAACAATTTTTACGGGGTTACTTGTTTGTGGTTGTGTTGTGGCAACACCTGTATCGGGATCGAAAAATCCGATTAAATCGACCCACAAAACAAGCCAAAGGTAGGAAGTTAAAACTTAATATATTGTTCTCCACTCTGAATTATTGATGGAAGCCTGACTTCTTCTGTCGACTGGTTGCTTGATGATTTCCAATTTTTTACACGCAATTTAATACTTGACTTAGGTTTTTACTGTTTTCATTTTACTACGACCATTGTATAGTTATTACAACTGTCCCGTGGTCTTCCTGACTTGCTAATCATGAATCAGTCTCTGTATATAGGGACAAAAGGGAGTATGAGTGTGTCTTGTTGATGAGTGTAAAGACCAACATACGTTATGTCGTCGCACTCACTTGTGCAATATTATGCGATGAAAACTGTATCTTAATGAAAGTTGTAGTAATTGTTATTCTAAACTGACTCAACATTCAAATGTTGCAGTTTTCTTGGTTTACAACACAATTAACTATTTCCATCTACACACACACAGTTGTATATAAAGTAGCTTAAGATATAGGAGCACAAGTACAGCACGTTCTAAATACAAATACTGTAACTGTAACACCAGTAGTGTGTGTATAGTTTTTATACAGCTATACAATACAGGGGAAGACTTTTATAAGACGTATGTGCAGGCAAACACAGTTTTATGGTGTATGTCAATGTGACTCATTTTTAGTGTATTTTGCCTTTTGCCAATATGCATATAGCATGTAAAATGACCACATAATACATATAATGTGTATACTTACCGATAGTACCTCTATCTACTCCACCATGTAAAATATACCAATAACAATATCTATAGCATTAGCACTTAACTAGCTTGCTGCTGCAGAGTCGTAGTAAATATGCACTCACACACAGACCTACTAAACTTAATTTTTCATACAGTAAGGCGAATAATTCAAGTTTGTCGGCCATAGGAACTTTCTCTTTCATTCACTAAACACAGTCAAACTGTGTAAAAATGTATAAGAATTGTTCAAAATGTATGTATGCATTTTAGTTTAAAAAATTGCCCCTTTGCCAAAAATCTCGACTGCGCAATATAAATTGAATACAATTAAATATGACTGTTGCAGATTACTGTTTACACGGCCAACCTTTAAATAGACAGAATTTACTGTAAGCGGACTAGCATGCAGATGGAAGGGAGGTAATTATAGAGAAATTCTATACGAATAAATCCTTAACAACAGTGTGGAGTTGGACAAGCATCAAATCAAGGCATTTAAAAATGAACATTTATCACATTATTCATGCTAATTAAGTTATTAAGTATATGTATGAACATTTTACACTTTGAAGAACTTAACAGTTCATTAGGAAGTGAGAAGTAAAGAATGATTGGTTACAATTGGACTTCACTGTACATACTATAGGATTATATTATAGACCCTACCGCAATAACCATTTAGGTCCGTATAAGAGTTTGTAAACACAAGAAAGGCACATTTATTCACGAAAGCTTACCAAATATGGGATCTATACTTTTGAAACAGTGGGTTTTGTGGAACAAAACTAAATCGATAAACATGAACTCACTACTACAGCAAGCAAGGAACTCTTCTGCAAAATTATCTTTCTTTGCAACATGATAGATACGTTTTAGCAGAAACGTCTAATTTCTCTATCACAACTTTCATGTAATATCTAATTTTTAATTAACAAATTGAAATACGATTTGATTTAATGAATGAAAAGATTCATTGAATCATGAGATTGACCATACATATTCTAATAATTATTATGGGCGAACGAAAAGTATAATATGCAATATTATTACCTTTTTGTTAGCTAACATTTTCTCGAATTTTATTATTGTTGCACTCTTATCATTACATACAAAATTGTACAGGACAAACTGAATTTTAATTGAAACGCATGATTACTTTGCACTTTTGAAATATTAGTACACATATAAATTGTTTGTTTTGACATCAAATTAGGAGAATGAGCATAGGTGAATCATACAACTTTATAGTAACGTAATAGTAGGTATAGTACAAGTACAACAGTTTGGAAAAGCCTTAAAACACGGCTGGAAAATAAGTAGTTAGAAACTAGAGATTATGACATCGACATAATAATTGTGTTAAAAGCGTCTGTCCTCTTTTCCTAAATTACAACACAACACATTATGGACATTTACATTTGCTTACAGGGACTTGTGGAGAACCTTTGGCATCTACAGGGAGCATGCTGAAACATTTTTTACAAAAAGGTTGGCCACAAGTCCATGTAAAATGATACGATCAATTCACTTACACCCGTCGAACACGAAAATTAATAAAGAGCAGACTGAAAGTTCAATATTTGTAAGTTATATCCCACCCGACATCACGAAAACACCAATAAGAGTTATATTGGACAATGGAAAACTAATAAATTTTATATCGTAACCCACTGCTACATCAATTATTTTTGTCTTTCCATAAATTGACAGTAAGACTATAATATGCACAAACCCTTTCGAACATTGCAAAATATGCCTGTGCATGGATAATTTATGTCAAACCACCTAATATGATTTGAGCTCAAAAGCAGTAAAAAACTAATATCCAGAATCTAACTAAACATAGAAGTAAACTGTGGTCTCGACTTTGACAATTTTTACTAACACCTAAACGTTTGTATCTTTGAGATGAGATTTGGAAAACCCCTTTGCAATATCATTAGGTCTTTTCGGTCAATGTACAAAAAGAAAATTACAAATACAATTGTGTAGTAGGGTAGGCACAGGATAATCAAAAAATCTGAGTGTCTGACATTCATTGTAAAAGAATAAAAACACCAATTAATTCCAATGTGATGATTTACCATAAAATACTGCTTTTCATGCCATTTAAAATACAATACAAAAATGCATGCCAATTTAGTATTTGAGATTAATAGAAAATTATTTCTTTGCATATACCAAAACTTCAATAAATGAATTTCAAACGTTTTTATACCTTCTTAGGTAGAATTAATTTTTTTGATACTGCAATGAATCTCAATAAATAACCGATAGCCACATAATATAAATCATCTAGTCCTAGTCTGTACTGCTTTAAGTTTTAGATTATTTCATTTAATTCAATTGAATTGGTAAATTCTTTTGAGATTTTTGGATGGAAAGGCCAAGGCCGCCAAGGGTACGCTTGAAAAGTATTAGTAGATTCTTAGATACACTGTTAACCTTGCATTTTTCAAATTATTGCAACAAAACGGAAAAATAAACCAAGTAATCCTTTGACATAAACAAGTCAAAGTCAATAAGCCCTCCAATCAAACATCTTCTAAAACAAGGAACAATTATTAACTCTGTAGTAGAAAAACATGAAACTATAAATTCATCTTCAGGTAGAGACAAAGATGGTACTTATGTTAAGAATGAGGTATGGCCTAAATGCAAGCACATCTTGTGCCGACCTAATAAACAGCGGCAATGCGCTCACCCCCACACGAAGACAAGTCCGTTAAAGTTAAAAAAATTAATAAAATAGACCTCTCATTCTACGCGCAGCGCCATGCTTCTCGTGAAGTAAATTGAATCTTGTAATGTATTGATGAGCTTCCTCGCATCCTTTTGTGATCATCCCCAAGTATGTTATCAAACTAACGTCGTTACATTGCTAAAAACACAAATATGACATTTCATGAGCTTCTGGATTTTGTCTAAGTAGCCTAATATCTTTGTATAGCGGGTATTGGGTATAGATGTAATTTGTTACCTCATAAAAGTCAGGCTTAAATCGTTCTGGTTGAATTACAGGAAGACGATGTGATAATGAATATGCTAATCGAAGAGCATCATGACAAACTGGAACTTCTCCTTTCTGAGCTGCTTTGACATAGTCCAAAATCAGGCGTACACGACTATGAAGCATTTTGATGGCCGAATGTTGAGCAGATAAATGTTCCGCAACTATATGGCATTCGAGAAATGCATTAGTTTGCATAGAGTTTAGTTTAAAATTAAATACACTATGGGATTTAAGCTTTGACATGTTCATGAATATTGATAATAATTTAATCAAGAATTAATAATGTAATGAATATTGTCCAAACCCAGTGAATTCTCCACATTATCGGTAGTAGAAACACGAGCTACGTGATCCACACCAATTCGCTCTGCTTCCTCAGTGGCCAGGGTATATGGAAGCTGGACAAACAGCATTGTTGTTTGGCCATTAACAAGATCGATCACAGACTCGTACACAGATACCGGTAAAGACTAAATATTACAAACAGTTCATTAAACGATCACATTACACATCATCTTTGACTGCATATCTTCTACAAAACTAATTAAGTATAACTTGACTATTGAATAATTATTACATCAGAGTTTCGTGCCAAAGGATTCAGTTTGAGAAATACAGGGCTTTCGTTGATTTCGCAGATTTGTTTGTGGACATGAATGTCGCCTTGGGTGGGAAGATCTCCAGTGGTGTACCAACCCAAAAAGTCCATTTCACTAAACACCTGTTTAACTGTCCAATTAAAATGAAAAGCTTATTACTTCACCATTCAACCTATTCTATCAATACTACTCGTTTTCATGTTAGAGTAATGAATTTGAATGTCAATTATAAAATAAAATAAAATATAATTCTTACACTGCTCTTCTTTAGTGCGATAATAATCACGATCTATTACAATTAAATCGTCAAGAACTGTGAAAACCAACTCGAATGAGTTCATTATTTCCAGATGACGCCCTTTGTGCTGTCCGATGATGGCACCAACAACTGCATATGAAATCAATAAATATTATTAATATTTATACACTCACATTTAACTCTTCCTTCGTTAAAAGTTAATTGTTCATCAAATCATTGTCAGATAGGTTGTAGGTACCGCTAGAAGGTTTTCCGTCATTTTGAGCTCTGTTACGTGTCCAGTGTTCGGAAATGTTCATTATCACCAAAGGATGTAGAGAAACAGTTATACTTCCTGGTGTTCCTGTTGCTGCCATAACATTGCTGACATCCCCCAAGTCATGACTATTACCTGCAACGTTTTGATTGTTGTCAACTACCGCAACAGGAACCGGGTCCACTTCCATTTTTCTTCCGTCCGAGTTTTATTACCAGTTCGACAATTCTATACACCCTGAAAAATAAATTGACAGCAAATTAACATATTACATATTATGGACAACTCGATAATGTTTTTGAAATACAAATAACAAAAAAGTTGCTAAAAATAACTTACTGACGAGCAACCAATGACGATTGTTGTAGAGGTCAAACTTCAAACACCGAATTCACCGAAACACACTGAATGTCCAAAATACTCGTTTCGTAGCACTGAGCCCGTTGAATCAACGCAGACTATAGCGTTCATTCGCACTCAGCAAGCAAATTATGAAAAGCGTCGTCTCATCCTCTCGTTCCACGCGTCTCAACTGTCTCAACTGTCTCAAGTCACGATCACAGTTTCACAGTCTCACGAAAAGATTGAGATTGCATTTTGCATTGAACCTTTTTTTTGGAAAAGTTATAGTTACTGATATAAGTGTCTATGTCTCATCTTCGTCAACATTCATCCATGCCCCATGCAAACAAAATTGTCGGCAAAATAATAAAATCATCCGATCGAATCAAATAATGATGCCCATAAAATAACAATTCGCATTGCCTTGCAAAAGGTACAATATACTTTGTAGTTTACTACTATAACTTAAATATTAAATATTAAATTAGTTAGAGAATATTAATTAGGCCTGCCTGTATCTGATTGTTTTAAAGAGTACAAAGATAAAGACTACGCAGGAATGCTGAGACGATGAAATGAGATATTCCTCAGAGGACCAATAGTTTCAATAATAGTACCAGTAGCATTAAAACTATAGTTGTTTATAATTATAGTTAGTATGCAGTATTAAACGGTCCTTTTTAAACGTGAATTTACAGATTTTACGTATTTTTCGGAACAGAAAATTCTGTTTTTATGGTATTTTAGTATTTTCGGTCGATAACAGCGTAGGAACAATAAATAATGTAAGAAGATCACATAAATACTTGACTGGTAATTATTTCTCATGTAAAATAGTGAACATTACAAAATAATTAGTACGATCACATTCTTAAATGTCATAATATTATTCATAGAACTGATTCCACTCATTTGTAATACCTAAGTAATAATTTGTAACACTATTTTTTAAACAATTCAAACTTTATCATTTGTCTCAACTTGTCGTTAAAAAATGATATTAGCAAATTATGTTACTTTTCTTTCATGTAAATATTTATTATTGCATAACGAGATGCATTTTTCTCTGCATAAAATCTTAATATAGTCATTGCATTCATTTGACAAGTTCTAGATCTGTCATGTCACGTCTGTTACTGTAAATATTTTTTCTTGCAAGTGAATGTCACAGCCAAAAATTTGAGTCACGTCTCTCACGTAGTGACAGTAAAAAAATCGCGATTGTTGTCTGCTTTTTGCAATAAAATAACTAGGTATTATTGTTACGATTATGTACTTCAATAGCAACTAACACTAAACCCCTCAATTGGTACAATATTTGGTTTGCACTGAAGTACAGAATGTTAATGCCCTTTATCTCACGTTTACCTATTTTGGTGTACAAACATTATGTAAGCTAGCAATAATTAAAGCATCGAGATTGCCTTTAACAATACAGTAATCTCAATTTGTCGTCTTCTAATGGTGCTCCTATTAATAAATCATTGCTGTTCAAAATTGTAACTTAAACTAATGAATTGTGTTGTAATACTGGTAGTGGTACAGTAATGTGGATAAGTAGTTGTGCATTCATTACCTTCCTTGCTTTTGTAGTATGAAATAATATGCAAACTAATTATTTGTCAATTTCTGGCACAGAAATGAAATACCTACATCTATATAGAACAAGTTTTTAAACTAGTAAACAAAACAGTTCTAAATAAATATATCATACAAGAACAGTATGTACCTCAACACCAAGCATTGTGGTATTTGAACTTAATTAGGATTGTGTGTGCAAAACACACGCAATGGCAATACGCAAGTGCGCAATGAATTTACCTATGAGAATTGTCGATTTGTAATTGTCTCATAATCATTACAAACTATTTAAGCATTTTTAGTATTATTGTAATGTATGTAAAGTAATACAGCTAGTGCATAATAAGCGAGACAGAATAAACAATGCAAGATTGAGAAGTATGCAAATGAATGGAGTACCTATGTGTCCTGTGTGTGCACACACGTTGTACAATAAGGCAAGTATATGCAGTGCAAAAACTAGATCAGTTTTTTCTCCAACTGCAATCGCTGCGCTATGGCTACTCTGTTATCATTTCTACATCTTGCATGTGACAAATGACAATTGTAAATTGTAACAAGTAGATTGTTATTGTCCTAATAGTACTTTTGTTTGTACAGAATGTGAAGTAGGTAGTAAAAGACAGCAACAATTGGCAAACAGTTATTATTTTCCTTCAATCATCAATCATCATCATAGCTGTTTATTAATGCAATTTCAATTTCAATCCAAATTCAGTCATAATGTAAATCGGCCACACAAAATCATGTGTTAGCTATGCATTATAAACTATTAGGATTTTGAACATACCTTTACCTATATGTATAATATAAGTTCAATAATACGTTCCAAGTATTATGCAATTAGAATTTTTTAAATTCCGTTGCCAAAAATGGAACAAGCAATTACTACTACGAAAGCACATAAAAATAAATGAACATTTATTGACCCGCACTAAAATAATTAGTAAAATTACACCAAACATCACCAACGACAAAAAATGTTACGTATATACGGTAAAAAATATGTAATGTCCACACAGTCTGTGGATTATTCAACTCAAGTTGGATTACATATAACTTTGTTCAATGACGGAACATTCAATTCATCATGCGTTTAATATGTTCTTAATAGAAATATTTCCCTTTGTTTTACAGTTGGTTTTATCTGTATAGATCATTTGATTTAGCACTTATAATATGCTACAATAGCTTACCAACTTTTGTACACTTTGATGAAATGAAAATCATATAGAGTTCCATATCAAGATTTCTTGACTAATTGTTTTATAGTCTTGTCTGTTCCCTGGATTGGTATACCTACAAATACCTTTAATCGTATGTTATAGGTAAGGTAGTGGTAGTGCTGTACCGACGTACCTAACCTCCCTAATATCTGCTAGTTTTTAAACGGAAGCACTAAGGTTGCTTTTCACAACATATTTTGGTCTGTAGTCTGTACCCACACATGATGTCGATGTGTCTCAAATAGAGTTTGCACATAAAGCCATATTATACCTATAAATAACATAAACAAGGCATGAGAAGTTCAAAGGCAAATGATTTAACATGACCATTGACCAAGCAATGAAGTACGAAAAGTTCATAAAAATGTAATTCGCAATCAACTGCACACACTTCATCTGTACAATTATTACCCATATGAAAATTAATATGCAATCACCTTTGTGTTTTGCTTTCCACACCCTTCTCTACCTCATCTGTGATTTGCCTGAACGTTATTATGCATAAATCCGTCTACAGGTAGACACTGGCTTTACACGAGGAATTTGATCAATAAATATTGATGAGGTAATGATAGAGAATTGCAAACAGTTAATCAATTCTCAAGATATGAGAATTGGTGATAATAATGGAGAAATGGATTTATGTCGATAAGGTACCTATAGATATTATTTGTTATGTAACATCTTAAGAATATTATCCGTATGGTTTCATTGTCATTGTTCCTTGATATTTCCCAATTATCGAGGTGTTAGTTATACCTTCAGAGAACAGTCAGTTGATACGCATTTATTAAGTAATAATAAAATACACACACATCATTTAGCCAATAATCAATAAATTGTGGAGAAACCGGTATGGATTGTAATGTCAATGTTCAATGTGATACGGCTATTATGCCACTTAATAGCCCAATTCAATAATTTCAATAACAAATGAATACAGCGCTTTGTCGTTTGATGATTAAAGAACCGGTAGGTACATGATCAATTCATAGTGTGAACAATTACACGGCTAAACCACCAAAAGCCCCTCCCTGACTCCCATAAGGATAAAATATATCCTTTACTCAAATAAAGTTGTACTATTTGTTTAAATAGAAAATAGACTTGTAAGTGCATTGTTATAAATACTCTAATAATATCACAGTAGAGCCACAGCAGGGTGAACTTCTTTTATAATATCATGTATACGTATATATTACCTATATAGAGTCTACCTTTATACATAAGCAGACAAGAGAGACAATAACAGTCTGAGCGTATTTTTGCAAAAATGCAAATGGTGGAAATATTTAGTTTAAAAAGTGATAGCCACCACACGACCACCATTGAGATTATCGGCGCAGCTATAATTTAATCAATTACTTAGGTAATCGCGACTAATCTAATAAAAATGAATTGACTCCCTTCGAGCAATTCATACATTCCTTTTGTGGATCGTTTGCATGTGTTCACATACCCCCACTATACTATTAAGGATGAAGTAATTTGGTAGAAGTTCTTTGTGTGGTATGTTTATACAACTCTTTGCTTACGTACAATACAAATGGTACAAATCGCTTTGACTTTGACTTCTGAAACTATTTCTTAATGTGCCTCTGCATCTGTGTCTTTATTCCCTATCATTAAGTCTACACCTGACAACTGCTAATAAACTGGCAAGAATCTTTCTTTGTATGTGTGCCAAGTTTAGCTTTGGCTGTCGATACATCAACAGTGGTAAAGTATGTCGTTATATAAATACAATGCTTGTTCACTTGTTTAAAAAGAAAAATTCAATTTTGTAAAAAACAATTAGTGTCAAGTAGAGCATGGAATTAATTACAATTTTATATCAGCTCGTAGGACTTTTTTCGTAATTCTATACCATTATACTGTTTAACATTTTGTCAGTTTGACTTTGACTGCGTTTGGTGCACCAAAGGCTAATACAACTTCTACAAGCGATGATAATACAGATTAGCACAATTAGATGCTGAGAGGGCCATAAAATTCAGATAATTCAAAGTATTTAGGTAATTGTAATATTATTATAACCCTGTAGTGCAAATTATGGTTCAGTAATAGTTTAACGAGAAACTCATATATTTGCTAATGTAATACATGTGAACAAATACGAACATACGTGTGTTAATATAAATACAGTACTTAAACATTCGTGAAGACAATGAAGAATAAGCTCACAAAAGAGACTAAATATAAAACTTCTAAATTATGTGTACGTATATACTCATACGAATGAAGAATGTGTTGATGTATGTGCACCAATAAGATTATGAGACAAAGGTTGGCGTAAAATACATCTGTGTTGTGTCTATAGGTACTTAATGACAATGTGTGGTAATGAGAGTGAATTAATAATTCTGTAATAAATGAATTTGCGGATGGCGATGACGATATTGTAGTAGTATAAAGGATAGTAGTAGTAGTAGTAGTGTGTAAGTAATGTAGAGGAGATTATTGAGACTGCCACACCTAAACAAAACAGGTTTCTCTTTCCTCTATCAATCAAATGCCATTGATTACTTAACGATACTTACCTACAACTATAACTATTCTGTATATGTCTCAAATATCTCATGCACTTGCAATACTCTATACAAAATACTTCAGTTAGTAAACTAAGAAACTGATACTACTACTGATGCATACTCAGACATCCCAACGAACAAATCTATATTATAGTGTCTGTAATGTAACAGAATATGATATGGATACTTGTTACTGTTGTTGTGTTGCTTGATCCACAATGGTAATGTAAGTCATGTATCGACAAGTTTTTAATCCATCTTATAATTTCCATAGTGCATCTTACTGTTGTTGGTTGGTTATGCTTTGAATGATAATCATTTTTATCGATTCTGTATCAGAGTGCAAATCTTGGTTGGTACGATATCTTGAAGATGGAATATTATTAGCTCTATTCTATAAATAGACATCATAATGCAAATGCAGTTCTGAATTTGATTAAAAGTATTGTGCACTATATATAAAGTTCTTTTTTATCAGCATTGTTTTTCATTTGTTGCATATCCTCGTGTTAATACTTCACTTTTGGCGTCTTTATTATGTAATAAAGTCAATCTGATGCAAGTGGTTCATGTTTTCTCGTTTGTTTGGTTGATGAGAGGGAGAGTCAGAGTATGTGAACATACGTGAGACAAAACGGACATAGAATCGTGAATTGGCAAATGCGTAGTCTGAAATTGAAAGGAAGCTCATGCAGAGTCTCAAACACACACAACAAATCACTGTCAACATTCAGCTTTAGAAATATACAAATATTATATAAACTGTGTAATAATATATAACTGTAGATATTATTATACCATCTATATAGACAGTAGATGTATAGTGTTTAATCTTATACAACATTACTCATATCTAACAAAATTTCAATTAAGCAACTCATTCAGATATTGGAAATATCGACTAGGTATGAAACAGTAATTGTTTTCTTTAAGGAACTAGATTTTCTATAGATACACTTCAGTTTTTAGCATTCTCTATCAGTTTTTATTGGGGGCCATTGTAGAAAATGATGACGATTTGAATAGCCCTGATACTTTTGGGACAACAGGGATTGGTTTACTCTTCCGACTTTCCCCATTCAGCAACTTTTGATTTATTGTGACAGAATTAAGCTGAGGTTGAACTTGTCCTCAAAGGGAGTTTGTATTCTATTTTTAATGTAATTATATCAGTATTATACTAACAATAAGCATGTACAGATGGAATTATATCGATTTTTCTACAACTTTCAATCTGAATGAATAATGAAAATAATGGCAAATGTTATGTTTAATGTGGTCATTTCATTTATCAGTATGAATTTCTACTGCTACAGGAGAGGATGCGACACAAAATTACGGATCATGCCACATTTAATTTAGAACTATTTAACTATTACTGCAATTTATGTATAAAGATAACATCTCGTTGCATCTTACCTCCAAATGTGGTACAAAATTGACGGTTCTTTTGATGAAATTTTTTCCTGACTAAATCGCATTGATAGTTTTTGAAATATTACCTGTGAATGTCAATTGGCGAAACATTATTTACCCTGACTATAGTCAATTTACAACATTGACCAATTACCTTATACTCTGACTGTAACACATAAAATACAATTACCATTAAGTATGCAGTGCAATATTAAGTTTCTTAACAAGTTTTCTTGGTTCTGCTGAAAGACAAAATACAAAAGTCTTATTGAATAAATTAGGTTGATAGCATTTTAATGGATTTATAGATAACCAAGCACTGCTTGTTATTATCTAACACTTACAATAATAATCTAATTAGGTAATTCTTGAAATCAGTATAATTTTTATCAATAAACATTATTTCACCTAATGTAAGTAATAGCTTAATCTGTACATGCTAGTACTATTAACATTAAGTAATATTGATCTAAATTTCGAGCTTGTAAATCTTAAGAGAGTGACAAATTTGTAAATAGAATAATGCATTGAGCACGATTATCAGTTGAAGTGATTGAAAATTTGTCTGCTTCGAAGATTCGAACAAATAGGTAAAAGTGAGACTGTGTGTTGTCTACACGTGTAATACAATGGAGGTCTGTGAATTATCACATTATCAGTTACTACTTCTGTCTTCTTTGGACTTTCTGTAATCTGAAGTGTTCTTAATAAATTAAGTGCATTTTAAGGTAGCGACTTGTCACATAAATATTATGCACTTGCAATCACGGCTCACACAGGTTTAAATGTATTTAATAATGATGATTTAGGAGAGTCACGGTTCTCGTACAGGATATAATGTACTTTTGTGTTAAGACAGACCGTGCAATATGCATTTCACTTTCTTTATACTACCTATTCACTTTGTGTATAGGCATATTGGATTTTGGAGTCTTTAAACTTACACTTTATGTGTTCCATATAAATAGAATCTTGACGTATCATTTTTTACCGTCATGAGAATGTATTCAGTTACTTTTTACGCAATCTATTCGTTTGTTCTGCACTCTGCTTCATTGGGAATAACATTTATTTATTTTTCTACCATAATAAGTTGCATAGATGCCATACGGTTATATAATAGACTAGTATAGGTACTAACAGTAAGCTGTATGCAATTGTATATTTACTTTTTGCCGAAATATTGACGTTCCACATTAATTTATAATTTACAGCTACCAGAAACCTCCACAAAGTTGTGCTTCATACTATGGAATACTTATATAGGGACACGTAGAAATATAAAAGTAAGATATTAACACAAGCAAACTTATTCAATGTATCCACGTGAAGCTGCATCTGTCCAGAATTTATGGCTTTGCTGTTATTTGTTATGTAACAATATGGTTCAACCACAACGTGTCGTAGGAATTTGTGAGAGTACCCCTGGAGGTAAATTGCAATTTTTATAACCCAAACAACACTCTACATGAAAAACTGCTGAAGCCCTGCAATTATCGATGCCTTTAACTTATTACTATTACTGCCCTTACTCAAGTAAATTAATATACACAATTATATTTTAACTTTAAACAAATACTGATTTCTTACCACACATCGACACATCATCACACTTTAGAATTTTAGGGGATTGTAAATGAGTATTCCATCAGTACGAATGCTCCTTTCCTTAATATCATTTTATGCAGCATAGGTATACATATGTACAATGCAATTAATTATAAAAACTATTGAGTATTTTTATTACTTTTCAATTTGTAAAAGCTCAATATTTTTAGAAATTGTACATAGAAAAGGTATAAATATATGAACGTTTTATATTTTACGTAATGCTGTTTTGAGATTCCTCAAATTATTAACTGTGCACAAACCAAAAGGAAGAAATCATACTCTTTCTTCCTAGTGTGTGCTAAAGATGACAAAGATTAAAGATAAGCATACTAAATAATATATAGAAAATATGTTAACAATTTTTACTGTCTTTGCTGTAAAAACCATAATATGAATAAAAATGCACATCTTAAACATTAAGGTCATAATTATAAGTATTGTATTGTACCTATTAGTCGTGTTTGCAATTAGTATCTGTACATATACAAGATGTAGTAGATGCACAGATGGTGTATCGCCATGATTGTAATTGTACGTAATAGAAACTAGTTCTTGATTGAATAATACTTCCACGAACGACGGGGATCGTCAACACCAATTTGAAATGAATTACTAGTTCAAGGTGGGCTGTTAAATGTAGTGGCCTGACACTATGGGAGATCTGACAAAACTTCATCCTCACATGAAATGCTCCTGATAAAAGTCCTTTGGTGTACATTTACCTGTTTACAAAAGTCACAGTATATACAAGCAACTACATATAACCAATGCCATAATGTAGTACACTCTGTGTGATGTAAATAGCTGCCTCAAAATATTATGCTAATAGCAAAAGTTGACTTACTACTGCTACTCTCATTACCTAAATTTCATCTGTATATATTTTACCATACAAACTAGACAAATCCACAAATTCTATATACGTGTCTCTACTAATATATCAATATTCCACTTAGGGTCATATTTTGCCGTTTAGGTATTTCTATTTACATGCTGAGTCAGTTTATATGAGAATCTGATAAAAACTTTTGATCAGACGACTATGTAAAAGTGAATAAGATGCTGATTTGAGTTTTGCTGCTCACATCTTTGTTTTTCTTCCCTATAGAACTGCAATGGAGTGAGTGCAGTGAAGGGATAAAGGAAAATCAAGAGATCCAATTATTATCACTTCATCAGCCCCTACGACCAACAACTGAGCCATTGAGATAAGTCATAAGTACCTTCGACCATTCCACCAAAAGCCAAGTACTGCCAAAAGATAGCCAAAAGACCACTACTCACATTTCTATTACTTTGTCACTATTGGCATTAGTATGCAGTGCGGAGTGCATACTACTCATATAACAGGGCAGGGCCACTTTTTATGCATCATCGCAATTCCTAATGGACTCATGCAGCACCCTTACTTACTTTACTTCACACTAACCACTTCTTGGGATATCTATGACTATTCTAAATGTGCACACAGCCAATACTAAGTGCTATGCATTTTACTACTTCAGAGAATGAATTTACAACAGGACACTGCCTGTACGTACAGAACCTTATACTAAATAAAATTATAATAAACTAAGCAGTTCCTTCTTTACATAATTTTGCCACTTGTATATACCTTCATACTTCTTCTGTGTTCTTTGGATTACGTTTAGTATATCGTCTCTGTTTTCTTTACTCCTGCTCTATATACATACTCAAAATTATTTTTTTGTTCGTACTACTCAGTTACGTAAGTAAACTTACGTGAACACATTACACTGTACAAACAGCCTTGTCTGGTATGTGAGAATCGAATAAAGTCTCAATTGGATTTATTAGCATCGAGTCTTTCTGGAGTATTCACTTCTTCCCTGTGATGATCATGTCTTCTACTATTGTCTTTGCTTTATCTCCAAAATTCTAGTACTACCTGTCGTTTTTCTTTCAATCTCGTTTCTTTGAGAATTTCATTTTCACTCTGAATATTTGCTAGGCTTTTTTGTCTACATACGTATAGAATTGTTAATGCGTCTGTATGTAGAGCTACAACAATCAGGGAGGAATTTACGCTGTGTTCTTGTGTCCTTACTATAGTGTAGTAGTAGTAATAGTAATAGTAGCACATTTTTTATAGTCCCATTAGGTACTGGTACTGTAAATCTGTATTGTGTTATTGGAAGCTATAAACGTGAATTTCTTACTTCATTCTTTAGAATACTTACGATTGGATGTGTATAAATATTTCGACAATTGTGCTTACATAAATCATCGTAAAGTGAAGATTACCACATAGATAAAATTATCATACGTATGTGCTGAGTTTATTTATGTTTGTGTGAGTGATAAAATTGTTGTGATTTATTTTAACACAATAGTAAAATCTGCCTCTTGTACGAATTGTGGTTAAAATCCAAGAATATCTCATCTTTATCTTTTACAAAGGGAAGACTGCCATATAAAATACAACTCTCATTTATAGCATGGTATAGTTAATTTATTTGTGGAGAATTCTTCCTTATTAATCAAGTGACGAGGATGAATTGATATTTTCGCATTAAAAGTGAAAGGAGATTATTTATAATGAAAAGAATTCCTGACTTGGTATTTTTAATCCATTGCTTGTATCAAGCAACATTTCCAATGTGTATGTGCCAGTCTGTGTGTTAGTGTTGGGTTTACCTGTAACTTTACATGACATAACTCTGTGAGTTGCATATTTAGCACTGTCTGATGTTAAAAGGATTATTCTACTTACTAAAGCTACGTACAAGTGGTAGAAGTTCTATAAGTAAGTGGTATAAGTGAGACTGTGTGAGTTGATGGAGTATATTACGGGGCTAGTAGGAGAATAAGATGCAGCTCACTCACACACACACAATTAGCATTCTCTACGAAAGTTTAGTGTGTGCATATAATAATAGTCGTGGTTGATTGCTACCTAAGTTTATCATATTCAATCAATTCAATCTTTTTAACGATTTGGTGAGTTGCATGACCGTTTCCATTCCATCAGTGTCTTCCGCTCCATCATAGTCCTACTAAGTAACTTGAGACTCTCAGTTTTTTCTGTCCCATTACATTAATGTGTGGACTGTGTACACAAACCGTAAACAGAAAAGTTTGATTCCTCTCCCAGCGTGTGTTTAATATTATTCAAGTTTCTGTGTATCTGCATTTTAATCGGAACGACAATTTACCGTTGTTTTATCTTCCTTGTGCACAGTTTGTTCCTTTGGTTTTGCCAAGTTGAGATTTGGCCCTGATGTTCTAAAACTATCGATTTAACAAATACGAATACATTTGCAATGTCAATTGTTGATGTTTCATGAGAATCGCTGTCTGCCTATTGTCCTCGTTTCTTTTTCTTCTTGACATCCACTTTATTGGTGAATCATGCAAAGCAAGAATAATACTTTCAGCAGCAGGGGCAGTTTTTACAAATAAATTGATTTCTTAAGTGCTTAAGTGAACTTTAGTGAAGTGAAATGTGTACCTTGTAAAATTCTTTGATTTATTTGAAAAATAAAGTGTAGTAGGAAAAATAAAATATTTATGGACAATGTGAACAGAAGTTGTGTGCAAAAATGTGTACAAGCAGTTTAGATATGCACCATAGTAAATAAGTATAGTGCAAAAATGACAGTTTCAATTTTAGGATTTCGCCGATTAACGTATCAGCGAATTTTGCAAAGTTTTCTTGTTAGACTTGTTAGAAATTAATATTTAAGTAAATTATTAAATGAAACTTAGTTTTACATAAAGTACCTTTTCAAATACGTCAAGAAAAACATCACAGTACCAGTCAAGATGTTTTTGCTAACCAAAGGACTTTTCATCTTCTTTACTGGAGTTGGAGCTCTCACTTATCTTGCATGTAAGTTAACAAAATTTCCTGCCTGGTATTTTTGCACAAATAATTACAGGCATTTTCCTTGTAAATATATGTGAGGGAAATGTATAATTGATAATGGCTTGTCTTGTTAAATAATTGTCGGGACAAAAATGATTTTAATGATTTTCTAATGTGGGGAATAAACCATATTTTTTGTCAAAAAGCGAGTAAAGTAGTAAAACACAGTAGAAACTATTAATGAACTTTCGAATTTTGTTTTATGCTGTTTACACTCATTATTGATGTAACGTTGAACGTTCTTGCGGTTCTTTATTTGTTATTTACTTTGATAGCTATTGACAAGCTCTATTGATTCGAGTTAGTAATAAAATCATTTTTAGTAAGTATAGCTCTGTGCAAAATGTGCATTATGTAATTTTATGGATAAAGTGCACATGGATGTGTACATTAATTTTTGTCTCATTTCATTGTTATTTTAATTTCACACCGTCTTGTGCATACTGACAGTAATAAATTGGGTAATTGCTGGTAATGATAAATCATTTAATGAAATAGCTATTTAAATACTAACAATAAGACTAATGTTTTGTAATGTGAAAGACTATAATTAATTCTACTATAAAAATATTCAAATTTTATGCAAGGTTTGTACTTGAAGGTGCATTTCTTGAGATAAAGATAGTTTTCCTGGTTCATTGGGTTTTGTTCCCTTTTATAAACACAGACAGATATAATATACAATAAAATGAGCATAAATTATGCTTTACCTACATTGCATTGGTATGTGGCATGTGGTATGTGTAAGTAAGTTGAATAATATTAATGTCACTTTTTTAGTGGTTAAAGGTAGATCATGGTAATCATGACGCTTGCTATATAGATATACCTACACTCTGTGTATCTCAAAATCTTACAGATTAGGTTGATTATGTGTAAAGGATAAGAAATGTTTTATGTTGTGTGTGTATAGAAATAGAAGCAGGATAAAATGGTGTGGAGAGATATACGTGCAATTGAAACTGAAAGTACCTTATAAACTGCACACACACGGCAAACTACACACTTTAACAGACAACCCAAATGACCTTGATATTAATTACACACTTTGTTTTCCAAAGTAGACCGAAATATGCGTGAATTCTATCACAGTCAATAGCACGTAAGGTTGCTGCAATATTTTAATGGAATGCTGCACAAAATGCACAACAATAATTTGTAAATCGAAGGAAATAAATTATCATGACCTGCAGAGTCAGTATAATGATAACCGATATCTAATAATTATTCTCTTTAGCCATACAAATATTAAAAGTTCGAATTGCAAAAAAGCTAATTTATTTCATGCAATTTTAAGCAATTTTGGTAGCAATAAGCAATATAAATCTCCCTCTTAATGAAAGTTTAAAAAGGAAGGTAATTTTTCCCAAATCCGTGGGTGGTGGTACGACCATTATGCATTAGTTGCATATTATTGTGAAGGATTTATTATTTGTAAAGGAGATAGGTACATCATTTTTGGATTTCTCATGTAGATACTGATTTAATTAACAGTAGTACTAACATTAATCAAGAATTACAATAGAATTTCTTATTCAAGAGACAAAAATTTGTTACTTAAGATATGAAGTATTATGGAAGTGTTTGGTAAATGCATGTTATTGAAAACTGATAAAGGTAAATAATAAATAGCACGAAGAAATACTACACAATAGAATTCAGACATCTGTATACAAATAATAATTATTATAAATCTACCTTGTCTTAATTAATTGTCAGTGTGTGTCCTGCGAATGATTTTTATTGGTTTTCTATATCCTGGAGAGAAACAAGTCATCAAAGTTAAATTAATTGCCATTAACCTGCTAATTAATTGTAATATCTGTAATATTGCCAAGTCATGGTTATAGGAAGAAAATGATTTGTGTAGAACGCCCCTATACCTGCAAATGAAAAAATGTGTTACGATCGCATACAAAGATCTACAAAGCTGCACATGGCACATATAAAATTAAAAAGGAAGGACAAAGAAGTAGGAATAATAAATACTATATAGAAGATCAATTGAAGATATAATCAAGATGCAATAGTATTAGATACGATATAAGTTATAAGTATTGTACACTAACGAGAGTAAATTATGCATAAAATATTTGATTAAGTAAATATATATTATTGGGCCAAACTTCATTACTTCATTTTGTGAGGGAATAAATTTAATTGGTTCCCCAAATTGGAATAATGTAATTTTAATCTTTTTCCTCATTTCCACCTAATTAGTAATCACTACCTGCAGTAGCTATATTTATTTAGCAATTTAGTAAAGAGCTGTATTTATTTTTGTTCTTGTCCAGGTCGATACAATGGAAGCAACTGTAGTGAGAGTAGTACGAATGTCACAGGGAATGTGAATGGAAATGGGAGATTTTCATCTTCCTCAGGGTCGCCGTCTTCTTCGATAAATTGCAATTGTAAAAAGATACATGAATGCAACGGGAGAAACAGAATCAGAGGACAATTCTGTGGCTTTGACGGGTTTGTACGCAAGGTGAGCATTACCCTTCATAATAATTCATAAAATTACCTTACTGCTCTTTTCTAATTGAATTTTATATAATCTCATGCTCATTTTCCTATATAGCAATGCAAAACACCTTACATACACAAACACTCTCATACTTTAACATTGCATAAAGAACATTAACCATGTACGTTGAACATTACACATTACGATTACATACTCTCCACACTTTTAAATTACAGCAAACACAAACAAGACAAAACGAATAAAGTTGTGTATAGTCTTCTCGTTTCTTGCAAACATGTGCTCTGCATTGTTTATGTTTATGTGCCCCACTATCATAAATAAATCTCACAAGCCTACAACTTGATTGACTCATTTCATGATTTCGTTTCATTGCTTTACTAATCCTATAACTTACATATCTGTATAACCATGCATATCATATGTACAATACAGCACACGACAACACTCTTAACTCACCCCAGAAATTTTTCTGCCTATATTCTATATGGAATTATAGACCAAGTGTATATGTAATATGTAAATTGATGTTCTCCTAGCAAATTACACAACGAAGTGTATCACAATGAAGTCCACGTCCATTCATTCTTTATAGAATGTGTATACTCTCCTTCTCTCACTATTTGTATGACACTCAAAAATACAAGTACACACATAATAATATTATTATTTAACATAGCATTCATTCGTAGCATCATTATATTATTAAACAGGTTGTTGCTAGAAGTTTTCAATTTACAGCGTTCTTTGAGCTGTACAAGAGACGAAAGAGAGTGAGAGCAACATTGAAACGTCTCGTTACGTATAGAGAATCTTGTTAGTCAGAATTTAGCGTATAGAAGATCTACTTGTAATAAATATGTGAATATAGTTTTGCATGTCTGAATAAATTCAATTCAATACTAAAGAAGTGAAGTTACAAGCTCACATTTACAATTAGGTATTTCCCTTTTCATTTTCATTGTCTCGATCACATGAATCACTTCCATCATCATTAAATCTGAACTTGATTCGACAATTTTTTTTATCCTTAATATAAATAATGACAAAGTCTTACTTTACTATTTGCTTGCTACTGCCGTGTCTATGGCTGGTGCCTATATATGTGTGTGATATTACGGCAATTAAAATTCAATTCAAACACCACGTGTACTTGAGAATGTTGTATCTTCTACTATCTGTAGTAGACGCTTTTGAAGTAGGGAAGCATTTAGGTAACTGGATTTTGCTACCCTTCAAACACTTACTAGAATTGAGATCCATTTATTCTTCGACTGTCTTTCTTTGATTTGATCGTTTTGATTAAATCATCTCTAACATTGCCATATCTAAATGAAATGAACGCACTGTTTACAGTTTATTTCTTCCTCTACACAAAAACATGTTCTGTTAATGTTATTACTTCAATTTTTCAATGTAATTTATTCATCCTTAAAGTAATTAGGTGTATTATAGCTTATGAATGAAGCTATAGCGTACAAATGCCGCTACACTGTGCAGTGGCATTATAAGTACCTACCGTACCATGTTACACAGACCATAATAAAAAGTTCTCGCTATTTAACATTATAAATTGTATTTGACGAGGAAAAACGTAAATGTAACTGCTATCAGTGTAATATTGAACATAAATCATTTACTGCCAACAACCAACATATCAGTCATTAAAATTAATCACTTTCTGCAGTAACTAGTTACATATAATGAAAGTGGAGAACAAGTAAGAAACTAAAATTCTTACACGTTTAACAAGAAAGTTATTAATAAAAAGCAACAATCATAGAGGCAAACCTGTCATTTAGAAACAAATTACAATAATCGGTATGTTATTTAGTATGAAAAAAGCTTTTAAGAGCAGGTTACCTCCAAAAATAATATTTTTTACCTCTTTTGACGAGTGAAATGCATTTTATCCGGAAAAAACAAAACTCCAAAGCGAATAGCCTAATCTTTAACTAAACACAACGTATTCGTAATCGTATCTGCAATATTTGACCAGAAACTGATTTTTTGGAGAAGGGAATTAATTTTTCCTCACATTTTTACACAATGCCACATTCTTGACAAAAAATTTATTTTTTTCAGAAAAATGCTTTCTTTTCTTCTTGCTACTTACTTCTAGTATATGCATACACAATTGTATATTTATTTGCTGTATTTTGCTTCCAGAAAAATCGGAATCAATCCCTTATTTTACGTGTGAATTGCGAGCTTTACATAAGAGGCATATACATAAATAAAAGCAAATGTGATTTGCAATTTAGATTTGCTGTGAGGATGATCCGGATGAAAGCAGAAGAACAAAATCCATATTAGATAATCCTTCAGCTGTAAATGATTCCGAGGTATCAGCAAGGGAAGCTTATTTGAGATTATTGGCTAGTCACTCAGCAGACTCAGTAGCGTCTTTAATAACCAGATTATCTACGACCACTCGGGCAACAGCAACAAAAGAAACAACAAAGACGACGATGTCAACGAAACCTCCAGAAGTATCAACTACCACAACAACGACATTCAAACCTCATCTGAATGAAATAGAAGCGTTGCTTGCAATTCCTAAAGCTGTAGCTTTATCAGATACCAGCACAACGACGTCTACAACGGAGAGATCTACAAAAATGACACAACCTCCAGTCCAAACCTCTTCAACCATAGGGAGTACCAGCCATTTAAATTCTGGAAATGCAATAAGCTCGACCATTGGTAATGGTAATGGAGAGGTGGATATTTTATCTATCTTGGGTTTGCCCAAGGAAGTTTCTAATTTTCCAAATGAAAATTCAGTTCCATTAGACAACCCCGTGCCGTCTGAATATGAAAATGAAACAATCACCGGGAGAAAAGTCGGAGGAACTATTGCTACAGAAAATAAAGTTTTGAAAGCGAATGTGGAAGTAGGAAAAGAAGAAAAGAATGAAGAAGCATTGGTTACAAATAATACTGCAACAACGGTGCCTACCCTTGCTACCACTGTGGGAAGTAGTACCCCTTCGGAGGCATCTTCTAAAGAGGAAGAACATAATGATGAAGAACCTATTGGGATAAGTGTGGACGGAGAAGTAACTTTCTCTCCGCTAAATTTGGACATTTTAGAAGTTTTGTCATTGAAAAAGAGCAAAGAATTGAGCATACACAATCCTACAGTCATTTCTTTAGAATCGACCACAACAGAATCATCAGACACTTCCGAAGTGTCTTTAAAAGATAAACAAATCGAGACCTCTACGACAAAAATAATTACTCCAGAATTAAATCCAGGGGTTCCTGAAGATATTAAAACAGAAACAACGAAAAATCCCGTAGATTCCCTAGAAGAAATTAAATTGGAGACCACGACACAGCGAATAGAGACGAAAATTTCGGCAGCCATTACAGAAAATTTTAAAATGGAAACAACGACCAATATTGCTGAAACTGAATTCAAAGCCACTACAGACAAAACTTCAACAGAATTCCCATCTTCGATTCAAGATAACATCAGTGGAGAAGTAACTAAGCCATTTGTAGATTTCCCTGATGAAAATGAATCAGATGCGACCACACAAATAACCGTTACTGACTTGAATTCCATAAGTGAAAATAATACCAAAATTGAAGCGCAAAACAATTCTGCAATTTCTTTAGATGAAGAGGAAATACAGACGACTACACAAAAATTGGCAGAATCCCCATCATCCACTTTAACAGAAAAGCTCATAACAGAAACAACAAAAAATCCTTTCCATTCTTTCAATGAAACTGAAATGGAATTTACCACTTCAAAACTGCCAGAAGAAGTTTCTTCAACAACAGAAAACAATTCTATGAAAGATGAAAATTCTTCAGATGGTCAAATTACAACTACCGAATCGCAGCAGGACACATTACAATCAGAACAAAGTGATTCTGTCGGTGAGGACGTTTCAGCAAATCGTGAAGACCCTGCGGAAGAATTCACAAATCCTCCAAGCATTCAAAATGATAGCTCTTCCGTTTTAAGTACCTCAACCATGAAAATCGAAACAACCTCTCATTCTCAACCCGAAACAACTGAAAAATTCCAAAATGTACAAATTGAAGACTTAGTAAGCGAGAAAATTGAAGTTTCTCTCCAGAAGAAGAGTATGGAAACAACAACAAAATTATCATCCGTTGACAGCAATTCGGCCAACGCGAATATTCCCAGCACTACAAACCTAAGCGATGAATCTCTCGTTAATGAGGGCACGACCCTTAGGGCTGAACCAATTTCTCAAGTTCAAGAATCATTTGATATAATCGAAAGCGATTCAATTAAAAAAGGAAACATTTCCGCAGCCGAATCGCTGGTGAAGGACGTGGATGAATTAGAGCATGCAGATGATGACGAAAATGATATTGAAATGAAAAGCGGCGAGGGACATTCTGACAAAAAACCCGTTTCTCAAGGAACAAACGAAACAGACTCTTTTCCAATAATTACAGAGATGAGCGGCAGCACAGTAGCAAGTATTGCTAGTCGACCCAACATCACTGACATTGACACCGAAGGCGAGAAGGATGCAAACGGCAGCACTCCTCATGATATTTTGATTAATAGTTCCACGAGTGAGAGCGTTTCCTTTGCCGATGTCAGTGACACGACCACACAAACTTCAACAGGTGCGTTATCGCCAGTTGAAGATGGAAATGAATTATACGGGCAGACAAATACAAAAAGTGATAATGACAATGAAACTTTGCTGCCCACTGAGTTTCCATCAAGATCTGATCATACAACTGATGTTCTTACAAATACAAATGAGACTATGAAGGAAGAAAGCGATGCAACAACAAGAAGTTCAGAAATATTATCTCCGTCTAACTTAAAATCACATGAAGGATCTTCGACAACTTCAATTGCCGATGAGACTACACATGAAACCGAAAATCCTGTTTCTGCAGGATTGGGGGATGTTGAGAACGCTACAGACGTTAACAAAGAATTTAGCACAACTAGCAGTGGTGGCTTAAATCGTAATGTTGGTGAAAATGAATTATTAGATAAAAATGTAGATTTAGAAGATGAGCTTAAAAAGAATTTTGATGATTCTCCAATTAATACTGCGACCGAAGCAGTGAATCATAATTTAAATAGCGAAGAAAATGTTACTGATAACTCTGTAACAAACATCGAAGAAAATATTGATAGTACGAATAAAAATTTAGATACCACAGTGGCAGTCACGACAGTTATACCTTCGACTCAAAATAACTCCATGGGTGGTAGTGACTTTAAATCAGAAAGTGACTCATCTACAACTGAACCAACTTTGGACGAAATTAATACCTTAAGCTCAAATTTGAATGAATCTAATGAAAAATTTTCCGATAGCAATATTCAAAATGATGAAAGCGAGAAAAATGACAACAGTTTTGCTAGAACCACATCCCTTCCTGACGATTTAATTCCAACAGAAATTCCAATGAATTCAGAAGTTTTGAGTACGGAAACTTTATTAAAAAGTACAACTGAAATTACAAGGTCACCTGAAAAAGAAGCCAGTGAGGAGACAACAATTAATAATTTGGACGTGGTTAATTCTTCAGTCACAAATGCGACTGAACAAACCTTAAAGGATGATTCTGTGATAAATATTGAAGATTTTCTGGAAGGAATGATTAATACCACGGAGAATAGTTCCATTAATGATATTACTAGTCAAGCTCCTCCTGCCATGGGTGAAGAACAAAACTGCGCCTCCTGCCATGGGGCGGGTCAAGCTTTAGGATCGAGCAGTATTGATGGAAACGAAGGACAAGAAGAATCTACTACTTTAGTTTTATCTTTAGGAAAATCAAATAACAATTCAGAAAGTGAAGACGAATTTCCATTAGAAACAACACCGGCAAATATTCCTTCTTCCACTATGAATGATTCTCATCCATCATTGACCGTTACAGAAATTTTAACCACGACTGAAACAGTGGCCACAGAAAATTCCAAAGCTTTTAATGGAATGCAGGAAGATGTAAATCCCAGCGATGCAAATGACACTTTGCAAGGAAATGACACTTTGAACAATGAAGATAATGTTTTAATTACCACTACAACGAATGTTCCACATTTGCATCCTTCTAATAATGTAAGTGAATCCTTCATGTTAAACATAACTGAAATAATTCCGGAAAAAAGTGAAAAACCAGTTAAGGCTGAAGAGAAAAGTGTCAGCAGCGAAAATATTGATGACATAATTCTAAATGAGTTAGACTCTGATAGAAATCTCAATGATAAAAATGTTGTTATGAATTTGTTAAGAGAAAAGTCATCAAAGTCCATTGACGATGATTTTTCAGTAACAACTACAGAAGCTTCGCAGCAATCTTCCAACTTTAGTGGTGCTGAATTAAAAATAGTGGAAATACTTGAGCAATCAACCGAAATGCCAGTAACTGAGAATTCCAGTGATAAAATTGATATTTTAAGCTTATTGAGAGGAGATGAAATAATGGCACCAAAAATCTCAACATTAACCGCTAATGTTCCAAATTATAATTCATCCGAATTAAATATCACTGAAATATTTGGAACAACATCAGAAATGCCATTAAATGAAAATTCAAGTGATGATAAGGTAGTTAATTTAATAAAAGACTCTTCGAAAACCAGTGAAGAAGATTCAGACTTTTCAATAACAACTACAAATGCGCCCCATTTACATTCCTCCAATATTGTCTCTGAATTAAATGTTACGGAAATATTGGGGCAAACATCTGAAATGCCATTAAGTGAAAATTCCAGTGATGATAATGTAGTAAATCTTTCAGAAGCATCTTCAAAAAATAATGAAGATGAATCCGATTTTCCAATAACGACTACAATTGCACCTCAACTTAGTGTCGGGGATTCTAAATTAAACATTACAGAAATAGATAGACAAACTTCTGAAATTCATTTACATGAAAATTCCAGTGATGAGAATGTTGTAAATTTAGTCGGAGTATCTTCGAAGAATAACGAAGAAGAGTCGGATTTACCAATAACAACTACTAATATTCCATATTATCATTCCTCTAACTCCAACTTTACTGATTCTGATTTAGACATAACAGAATTAGTTGGACAAACTTCCGAAATGCCATTAAATGAAAGTTCCAGTGAAAATTTAGCGGAAGGATCTTCAAAAAATAACGAAGAAAAATCAGATTTTGTAATGACAACCACAATCGCTCCAAATCTTATGTCCTCCAACCTTAGCGATTCTGAATTAAACGTAACAGAAATAATTGGTACTACCTCTGAGTCCCCAATAGAGGCGACTCAAAGTGACATGTTAAACGCATTAAAGGAAGAGAATTCGAATAAAAATAACGACAGTGTAGAATCAGACGATGAATTTACTACAACGATGAGTCCTCTATATTTGCAATCTTCCAATGTTTTAAGTGAATCTGAATTAAATTCAACAGAAGCAATGACGCATACATCCGAAATGCCATTAGGTAGAAATGTCGGCAATGAAAGTGTTACAATCATGAATTTGTTGAGTGGAGATATCTTAAAGGATGATGCTTCAATAACAACGACAAATGCTCCATATTTTCATTCTGAGGACAGTAGTGACTCTCAATCGGAAGTAATAGGGGAAACAACAGAAATTCCAACAAATGATAACACCAATGAAATCGACATATTGAATTTATTAAAAGGTGACTCTCAGGAGGATCATAATAATTTCACTGCTTCTGTTGACTCCGTGACTGAAGGAGTATCGTCCAGTGCACATCAAAATGAGACGACTGAATATGAACAAAATAATCTTAGTAATAAAAGCGAGACAAATCTTTTTGCAACCACAGAAAGTAATATTGCAAGAAATGAGACGAAAGATTTTATTTCTACTCCAATTATGACAGAGGAATCTTTTGAAACGACTACGGAAATTCCCAGGAATTCTGTTTCAATGGAAGAACAGGACTCGACTGTCGAACTTGGCGAGACTACATTAAAAACTTTCGAAAGTAGCAACACATCTCAAGATAACTTTAATAACACTTCCTCTACGAATTCCGTGGGAGAAAATGACATTGAGTCAAGAACAGAGGAAACCACAACAATTGCTCAAGACGAATCCATCCAATTCAATGACAATAAAACTGAAGAATTTGATAATATTTCAAATAACACCTCAGGGGGAAATATTACAGAAGAAAATTCTTTAAGACTGGATACAAATACAGAAGAGCCACTTGAAGGTGTAACAGAATCTTATAAAGAAATTGCAACAACTAATAATCCTGAAGGTTCCATGGATGACTCTCCAGTCACAACAGAAAGAACTATCAATAACGAAGAGAATTTGTCACCTTCAGAATTACAAGATGAAGAAATTAATAATGGTACAGAAACGAGTGTTACTGATATTAACGAAATTCATGATGATGGAGGTTCGGGTTCTGGAGAACAGGAATTTAAAAATCAGCAAGGAAATGAAACGCAAAATTCTTCTGGGACAGTTTCTGACGTTACCGAGCGAGTTCCAGAGGACGAAGAAATTGCAATGACCACAGAGAAAGATATGCCAGAGGAGAGTACCACCCAATCCAGCTTGAATGTTGAGGACGAAGAAAATAATTTTAGCACAACAATCGAAACTCCAACAACCAGAAGAGTAATTATATCATCTGTCAATGAAATTCAAAGAGTTTCCTTTTCCCAAAGTCGACAAGAAACAAAATCGATGAGTTCTTCCGTCAGTATTCTTGATTTACTTACTCCGCCCTCAAAATTGCTTCAAACTAAAAACGCAACCAATGAAACAAATATTGTACACAGTTCGAATGATAACAAAGACTCATTTTTGGATGATATGACCACACCCTCTGGAGGCACAGTCATTTTCAGTGATGAAAACGAAGGCATCACCACCGAAAAATTGCCTAGTGACGAAATGATGGAGACAACAACGATGACAATGAAACCTGACCGAAAACCAACAATCATTAAAATTGGTACTGTGAATGAAATTAAACGTGTTAGTTCTTCGCAAAGTCGTTACGAAACAAGATCTCAGATTTCCACAAATGAAAAGAAACCTAAACGAAAAGAAACCAGTACACAGATTCCTACCACAGACAATTCTTTAATGGATTTCGATACGACAACTACAAGTGGAAGTTCTGGTGAGAATGAGCAGAATGATGAGAGTGGTGATTCTTCTGCAACAACCATTATTTCTGCTGACGATGGAGAAACTGCGATTAAATTAACCCCACTCGATAGAACTGGGAAGAATTTGTTGTACAAAGATGACGAAAAATCAAATGATGTTGATTCCACATCGAAACTTTCGTGGAATTTGGCAGATTTTCATCCTTATGATAAAGAACCTCACGTACATTACAGCATTGAGAGTTCAAGTACTTCCAAATCTATTGCGAGAATTGAATCTGAATTTGATACAAAAATAAATCCAATCACAACAACAGAATCACCTTCTGCATCTAGTACAACTCCATCGGGAGTGCAAACTAAAATAGACCTGATTACAGAAACACCAACCACGGTAACATCGTCGTCAAACAATACAGAGAAGTCTGTCACAGAAACTGAAGTTGAGGATGAGATTCCTGCAACGACCGAAAGTGTAGACCCGGATGCATTGGAATTTGTTAATTCCGATAACACCGCTGAAACTGATTATGAAACGACTGTGCGAAACAGTAATGCTGACTCTGAATCAGAAATGACTACAAATTCAAATTCCATTAAAGATGATATAGATATGAGTACTACAATGAATTCTCTGATATTCCCCGAAGAATATGGTACATCCACTGTTGCATCTGATATAGAAAACAGTACCGATCTGCCGCAGATGGACTCAACAGATTCTGTCCCGAAAAATCATTTAAATGTTGAAATCGAAAAAGAATTGGAAAGGAATAATTCTAAAACTGTGCCAGTAATGGCATCAACTCAAACTATCGTTGACTATTTCCAAATTGAAGGAACTTCTACCACTACGGAAAAACCTTTTGATATTATTGTTGAAGAAAGTGACGAATTAAATGAAATCGAGGCAATAATTCGCAGAGTTAGAAATGAAATAAAAACTTTATCGCTTGTAAAAGAAACTCACACTGAAAATAAAAACTCTACAGAAAAATTGGATACTGCTGCTTCGGAATTAAATAATCTTATCACATTTGCAAACGAGTTAGATAAATTATATGAAGAAATGAAAAAAGAAAAACAAGTAGCGAGAAAAGAGAAGATTTCATCTACTAGTTCAACAAGTGATGTCAATTTGAAGAAACCGATCTCAAAAGAAACAGTAATAAACAACGATTCAAAATTGAATACGAATAAACCAGAAATTAGTGTGCCCATTGTGGAAAATATCATTCAGAATGGTATGACCAAGGCAGAAAATTTTTCGGTTGTAAATGTTGGAACACCAAAACCTACCGTTACTAATTTGACTGGAAACGGTGAAACAACAACAGAAGTGTCATCTGAAAAAGATTTCCGGACAGAAAACGCTTTTCTTCTAGACTTTATAGATTTTCTCAGAAAAGAAAATGCAGAAATAGATTTAAGAGAGAAAGAACATAATAATGATGTAACTACTACGGAACATCAATCAACGGATGCTGATGATACTGGCTCAACACAATTATCACCCACAAGTGAAAAATATATCTCGGATGACACCACAAGGAAAATTAACAATAGCCTCAATGATGAGGATGATATCCAAGAAACATCTACGGGGTTCAAAGAAACAACTGACTCAATAAATTCATCAATTGAGGATGAAAATGCAGTCGCACCGCATACAACGATTTCTCAAGATAATTTAGAAACTACAGAAACTACAACCCAACAAAATCCTCAGGAAGAAATAATTTTAAACGAGAACGCTATAAAAACTAAAAAATTAGCAGTAGGAAATCTACAATGGAAATTGCAGCCATCTGTGCAATTGTTAGTACCCTCAACAACACCATCGACTGAAAAGGGATTGTTGACAACAACGGAGTCCCCAATAACCACAACCACTGTCGCACCATCAACGACAGTCGAAACTACAACAACAACCACAAAGGTCCCTGAACCAGAGATAACACTTGACATCAATGTAGGTCCTCCTCACGGAAGAGCGTTAGAAAATAGTTTTGATGATATTCAAGAAAATTTGAAAGGGAAAATCTCCCATGTTGTAAAACAATTATTGCTGACTTCACATCAAAATTTCCATTTACTGCCGAATTTTGTTCAATGTGCTTCGGCCAAATTTAATAAACCAAAAACCAAAGTGCTGTCTCATTCTGTAGGCACATTAGATACTGATAATTATGCGTGGATGGCCAGAATTGGATACAAAGGTAAATTAATTTAGTTCATGATCATGAAAAATGATTTGTCAATTTAAATCTTTCTTATTGAAAAAATAATAATGTTTATCTGCTTTAAATGTTTTCAGAGGAAGGTGGAGTTGCATTTTCCTGCTCTGGAAGTGTCATTAGTAAAAGATATATAATGACATCCGCATACTGTGCTTCTAAATCCTCACAATCTTTGTAAGCTTAGCTTATACGTAATACATTAAAATCCAAGGGCGTATCTAGATATGTGCTCATCCGGCTTGAGCATACCCCACTTATATTCTGAACAAAAGAAATTATTTCACAAAAAAATCAGTTCATTTTTTTTGGCTCTGAGCCTTTGAAATCCTCGGGTTCCCCTTTCCTTTCCAGAATTCTAGATACGTCCTTGATTACAGTATATTAATATTATGTTAGATACTTCTACTTCCTGTGAGTTATTAATTATATTATGTATTTTAATCAGAATGGAAATCCTGTTGGAGAATGGAAATTCCGCCGATAGTGTGAAATACGAAATAGAGAAAGTAATTTTGCACGGAGATTACAATGCAACAACGAGAGAAAGCGACATTGCTTTGATTCGAGTTACAAAAGACTTTGATTTTTCGGAAAACTCTGAGGTTCGCCCGATTTGCTTACCTTTCGAGGATGCATATGGAATTTGGGATTCCCTTCCCAAGGAAGGAGAAAACGCTTACATAGCTGGATGGGGATTTACTCAAAACGGTAACACTGGACTGTATAAAATAAAATGACCCGAATACAAATAAAAAATTGATTCTTAAAAATAACCATTTGCATTTATTTAACTAAATATTTTGACATTTTATTGCTTATTAATTCCCCACGAAATTTATTTTCAGCAATGAAAAATGCATCAGTAAAGATTTGGCCGATGGAAAACTGCACAGAGGCGTACTTTGCCGATTCGGATAAAGTGCTAGATTCATCCACTCAGGTAAAATTGCCCAGTGATACTCATATATTTTAAACTTCAAGTATTTTTCAAGCTTTGTTCAGAAAACGTGTTATATTAAACTTTAAATTGTCAATATCTTTTTTATTATCTTTTGGAATATCTATTATTGAGCTTTGCTGTTTATAGAAATAAGTTGCATCAGAAAATTGTGTGAATGGACTATGTATTTTTTTTTCTTTGTTGATAGATATGTGCCCAAGGATCTTTAAATGAAGATTCATGTAGAGGGGACAATGGATCGTCCATGATGGCAGTAATGACGAGTCGCGAAATATTTTTTCAAATCGGAGTGGTGTCTTATGGACCTCGATGTGGATACGATGTCCCTTCTGTGTATACGCGGGTCTATGCTTACTTGCCCTGGATTTTAGGATCTATTGAGAGTTAAAAGAATAGTACACTTATAGTTATTAGCAAATATTCGCAAAAATTGTAGTTCCAATTTTTTTGCATAGCAGACCAAAGTCAATTTTGTCTACATGGACGAGTTATACTTAGATATTAATAGGAAGTGCATTAAAGATTTCAACTGTGTTTATTTAATTATATGAATTATCAATAGTGTCTTAGTGCTGTGTGGAAAGAAAATGGACTAATTAAGTCATGTTATGTAGGTACACAATTTTAATTTGCGTTTGATAATTATAAACAAGACAGTATACGAAACTTTCACCTCTATTTGGTAAAACGTGAGTACCGTAGTAGACTGTATAAGTGTTAGGAATTTTGTCACACGTGACGTAAATGCTGGCATAATTATACCGTGCTATCTTAAAAGTTTCAAAAACTATGTCACTTTATATCCATTAAAATGTTTAGAACTAGAACAAAGAACCATTGAGAATTATATGGAGTGTTGAATGATATTTGAACCTCAATGAGATTTATGTTTGTTATAGAATTTTGTATGTTTTAAGTTTTAACTGTGTGCCTAGTCGCAAAAACATGAACTGACAATGAGATTTTGAGATTGTTCAAAGTACAGAATGGGTTTTAAATAAGTCTTCTCTTTTAAAAAACTGCCACTTGATTGCCTTCTTACTTCTTAACGGATTATTTTTTATGAAGCTCTCAGGTTGTTTTAGCAAGAACGTCGATTATTTACAGATCAATTAATTTTTTATCGATCAAAGCGGGCTTATTTACTTATAGGAGTTTTATAAAAATCAATTTTGTGGAATAATGTTTGTATTGCTAATTTATAAGTGCCTAGGTACGACTTAGGTACACACATATGACTTGTAGCACTCATAATAAGATTCTTTGATGTTAATAATAATTGTTTGGCTACTCTGGACGACAAAGTGTTAGATAGGCGTTTTAATTTCCAGAGTGAATAAAAACTGCTGCAAGTAAATGAATCAATTAGTAGTCAGAATCAGAGTTTTATTTTATTATTAAGTAGACAGAAGCTATACAGCTACGCAACGTTATTTCATTATCGTTTCATTCATGGTAATCATTTGTCAAGGTTGATTTATGCTACTGTACTTATAAAAATCTTTTCTAAGTGAAGTGAAGAATGTAGAAAATAGTTATGTGTAAATGCATGCGATGTAAAATGCGTATTTACCTTAAACTCACTCAATAAGGTACTAGCTGATTCTGAAATAAATATGTGATAAACTTTTAGCAGAGAATATAGTACTTACAGTTTATAAAATGTGTTTGTATAATTTCTGTACTTTAGTTAGTGATATGGTACGGATTAATTAATTCAGTTTGGTATTACAAATTGCATGCATTATACCATACCACACTACTCACAACAATTCTTATGCACATTTTCAACTAACAATAGCATATTAATAGTATTATGTTAAATCGTAGAGGATTATAATAAGAACAGCTAAATAAACTGTTTATCTTAAGATCGTTTCACATATCAGAATAATATACGACTTGGGATTAATATACTAATGTAAGAAAATGCAGTGCTCTTCTTGGGAAAATGTGCCTAGTACGTACTCAACTTAATTATGTACATTAGTAGAATTACAAAACAATATTCATAATGTTATTGCAAAATGCAAAGTACTGTATGAACTACAATAATTAATCAGCTAATTAATAGCAATGAAACAATGTACTTCTTAACTGAAATGTGGAATTTGTAAATGAACCCATGTAAATGAGTGTAAATGAAGAATGTTATTATTTTAGTGACAACTGGATTGATCCCAGTAAGAAAAAGTGCCAAATAAACAATCATCACAATCACTTTTCTATGAAACTTTATTTTCTAAACGCTATCAGAACGACAATTTCTTGCAAAACTAAAATGTTCATATTTTACACAATATACCTATAAGGTAGAAGCATTTAAGTACCGTCTTTGTGACGACGGAACCGGGAACATCATGTACCACGCGTATACACTTATTATACTACCATAGCTTTTAAATCTGACTTGCTATGATACTACTGTTAAGACCCTGAGCCTCTGAGCCCTATAAGCTAAATAAAGTTAGCTTCCCCTACAATAAACTTGCGTATCTGGCAAAGGGCGTATCTATGTATGGGCCGTACTTGATTGAACTCTCCGAATTGGTTATTTGACAAAAATTTGCAGTCCGAATGCTGCGAGTTTTTTCTGCGAGCTCCTTCCAAACCTTTGCAGCCCATCCCATTGGTGAACCTTGATATTGTTATCACAGCACAACATGACCAAACGAAAACGCAGAGAAATGAGCAAACGCATGGCTAAAATAAACAACCTTGTATTCTGACTTCCTAATACCTATTCCTTCAACTTACACATTCAACTATTAAAATAAATTAAGGCTAATAAGTTTCATATTTTGTTGCAACCTCGAATGAAAAAAACTGAACTTCGATCATTATTTTATTACGCTATTAACATTTAAATACTCTTAATAGCATAATGATCACAATGATCAGTAATTTGTATATTTAATCAGTTTACAATTTTTAATAAAAATGGAATAAAAATGATTTTAATCTCATTAATGAGACAAAATATCTGCGACAACTAAAATTAATTTTACGATAAATAGTGAGTGTTCCCGACACCTTGAACCCTACCCTCCTGATGCATTATACGAAACTTCCTACACACGATGTAGTTCATTAATTTCATAAATCAATTATGATTAGACACATAATATTTATTGTTGACACTTCGGTACTTGATTTGATACCTAATTGATTTTGCACGAGAAATTCTTATGAGCCAGTTCAAATGGCATTGCGATTTTCACAAATGGCAATCTATAGTAGGTAATAATTAAAATTACTAGAATAAAATTACTAGAATGGAAACTTGTAAATGCTCAATTACATTTTAAAATTCATTCATACCATTTTCCTTTTTCAGTAAGAGGACGCCTCTTCGATAAGTCTCTGGTAATGGTCGTAAGCAATTAAAACTTCGTCATTGTACTTTGCAAATTGTGCTTCTTTTTTCGGTAAAACTGGAACAATCGGGTACACTTTCGAGTCTCCGTCCGGGTTTATAAAATGTATAAAGCTTTGACGAGGTTGTTCTGCAGGTTTGCCTTCAGTTATAATTTTCACTCGGTGTGGCTAAAAAATAAAAATGATATATTTATTCAACCAGGGAATATTTTATATGCAAAACAAGTAAACGACAAGAACTTATTGAGAAAACCATTAATTTATATTTGTTGTCAAATTAAAAAATTTTCGTAGAAGCAGGGCACTTTGAATTGCAGAAAATGAATCTTACAGCAGCATGGAAATGTCCACCTGTCCAGTATTCCAAGAGTTGTCCACTATTAAGAAGAATTGCGTCCTCGACGGGGGCAGCTTCTATCCATTCACCTTCGGATGTTTTCACCTGCAAGCAATTTATTATAACAATTAAGTTTATAAACAAAATCATCTACAATTTATTTTTCAGTTTAGGAAAGCGTATAAACATTTATTGTACAATAAATCGACCTATTTATTTTCGACAGCTGCCAATAAGTAAATGAATGAATTAAAATGTCACACTGCAAGTGAATGACTTCTTTTACCTCAAGACCTCCAACCATATCTTGCATCAAAAAGGTGATTGTTCCCCAGTCGCTATGTTCTCCACACCGAATGGCATTTGGAGGGAAGTTGTCGTTGGGATTTAACGTGTAGTAGTACAAAGAGCGATATTGAGTCTGAGTCTTCACAGAACGATCCCCTAGATTTTTATGTCTTGAGATCAAAAATCCGTCTTCGAGTTTCAAATATATTTCTATACATCGCAAAATCTTTTTGGCAGCGTTTTCTAAGTCACCCCTAACTTGATCGAAGGCAGCCTTGAAATCGGGTACTTCCACATTTGGATACATTTTTTCATCTTGACCTTCGAATCCCCAAACGTCCCAAAATTCTCGGAGCTCCGTAGAATTCTTTTCTTCCTCGTTTAACCTTAAAAAGGCCCCAGAAGAGAAATGTTCAATGTGTCACATGTTTTATATATGCTTCACCTTAATTTTCTCAATTTTTTGTTCGTATTTTCGTACCATTCATCTCCCGGACCTCCATATCCATGAAATGATTTCTTCGTATTAGTTTTTTTGTACTTTAACTTTGTTTCGGTTGGTAAATCGAAAAATGTTTTGGATAGCTTGTAAATCTTTTCAACCTGTAGTAGTGTTATAAATAGTTAGCTATATTCTCTTCAAATAAACTTAATGTATGAAAAAATGCAATTAAACCTTTTCCCTGTCAACTCCATGATTAATGAGGTTACACATTCCAATTCCAGTCATAGCCGCTCCGATTTCGTTTGCAACTTTGTTGAAATCCTCGTCTCTTACATCTTCAAAAGCTCCAGCAGCAATCGGAGAACAATCAATTATGGGAATCTTATAGTTTGACATTTTCGGAGTCTGATTTGATTAATATTTAGGCAACAATTTCCTAAATAAGAAAATATTTTACTTTCTATTTAAAGCAGGAGTGTTGAAAAAAGTATTGGAACGAAGTGCAATGATGGGAACGAATGTTTAATATATGTAATACCGATTTTCAATTGATTTATTTATATTATAATAAATTCTGACAAAAGCAGCAAGATGGATGGAAAGTAAAGAAAGGACCGAAACTGACTTACCCTGTGTACTGCAGTAAAGCAAAGAATTAACTGCCTAAACTTGACTGTAAGGCAAGAAAAATGAAAAATGCATATTTGCCTTTCCTAAAGATATGGAGATTCATTCAAAGAAAGGTATAACTGACAAATAGGCATGCTGTTATAGTTTATACTATAATAGCATGCAAATTATTATCATTGTTATACTCTGAAATAGTGTCTAATAGTTATTTAGTAATATTCCGCATTTCATTTTGCACAAAGACAGATTAGTGAGACATAATTATATAAAAGAATAGCTGGCCATGTAAACAGGTTTTAAAAATATCTGGGAGATGTGGAAAGCATAGATATGGAAATAGCAATACTTGTTTGTTGTAGATATTTTTATATTCCACGTGAATCGTTATCTGTGAGTGCATGATTTTTTCTTCACAAACAAAACAGTGCAGGGCGTAACTACGTACGGTCTTACCAGGATTAAGGACCCCCCCCCCCCCCCCGATTAAGGAGAAAGGGGCTATATATGGATCAGAGGTCGTAAATTCTGTCATTTTTTGCCTTTACGCACCCCTAGACCCCTCCTACTACAAAATCCTTGTAACGCTCTTGTAAGTCAATAAGGATATTTTACGTACGCGTTCCGGAAAATAAGCACGAATATTTGTTAATACATTAATACGTCGTAGTGAATAATTATGTCAAGTTATTTCCTTAATCAGCAATAATGACATTAAAAAATATGCACGAGTACCAAAAGTACTTAAAAAGTTACATTTAAGGTCAAATGTAAAATATTCTGAGATACTGCGAACAGAATTAATTTTTTTTATAAAGTTTATTAATTAACTTACATGAAATTTTCATACTAGAATTTGCACTGTTAAGAACGAAAATAATTTTTAAACAATTTCGTAAAGTATTTAATAAAAACTATTTCTGCTCCTCCCTATCGTACTTTTCAAGGGCGTATTTAGGGGCTGTGGACCCAGACAGAATCCTGTCAGATGAGCTATCTCCTTGGGTTTCCTCCTTTATTACAAAATAGTCCCTTACAGTCTCAATCTCTAAATCAGAATTATATAAATAAAATGGTATTTTACTGAAATTGACTGACAATTGTGATTGACAATCATTATTTATTAGATTTGTAGTCTATGCGTCAAGGGTACTTACACAATACCACAATATTGAATGTGTTTCTCTTTCCTATGAATGAAGTGCCCGCATAATATTGGAAAATCTTTTAAGCTGATAAATTAAATAGTATAGTGACAATTGTATCGATTCCAGTAAGAAAATGTACAAAACAATTATCAATTCATCAAAAACAAAACTTTTATTTTTTCAAGACAATCCCAATGACAATTGTTTGCTCAATTAAAATATTTTTTATTATTGGAGGCTATACAGCATTTCAATTACGATATTTATTATTGTTCTCCTTATATGTACCTTTACCTAAATTAATTTGTTGTTAACATTTTTAAGGTTTACGAAAGTCTATTTTAGCCTACCCTACATTAAAAAGTATTACTTTCAATTCAATCATAATTTTTATTAACATATAATTACAAATACTTCTGCTAATAACCAGGATTAAAATACGCACATTATTCACAGTATTAGTAGAAATTGGTTTCTAAATCAGTTTTATTCAACCTTTTGCTTTTTATTACAGCATGAAATAATATTAATATTAACCTAATAGATTATTCTCATTAGATTCTCCTTCCCACATAGAGGTTATTTAGGTTAAAATGAGATGTTATTATAAAGTGTTTGTAAGGGCAAAAGGACAATATACAATACCCTGACGAAATAGAGGAAATAATGCAACTTAAATTACCGAAGCAAATTGCTCCTTTGCAAAGGAGCAATTATGTCTAGACAAATGTATGATCCGCAAACCACTTTAATTGATTCTTGATTCCTTATTTATTTATTTATACTATTAGTAAATATAGATATCTCGAGCGTATTATTTTCATTTCAGAGCATTTCAAGAGCCTAAGCCAATTTAAATTGTCAACTTTATAGTAATACATTACATAGAAAGCAAAAAAAACACCTATACTTGGAATTTCCAAGTTGGAAATACCTTTTTTTCCATGTTGTGCTTTTAATAGAAGTAGGAGCCTTCAATAAGTCTCTGATAATGGTCGTATGCAATTAAAGTTTCGTTGTTGTATTTTGCAAAGTATTCTTCTTTTTTCTTCAAAATTGGAACAATCGGATATACTTTGGAGTCTCCGTCCGGGTTTATAAAATGTATAAAGCTTTGACGAGGTTCTTCTGCAGGCTTGCCTTCCGTTATAATCCTCACTCGGTGTGGCTAAAAGATTATAATTTGATTCAATACTTTTATTATTGAAAAATGTCACTTTGTCGTGAAGAAAGAATGAAATATTTACTTAAATTCAGTTTTAAATTAAATAATTAAGAATTTTGTAACATTCGGACATAAAAGAAGTTGTAACCGATTTTCCATTTCAGATAAGTTAAATAAAATGAAGGAAAATCAAATTAAATATACTAAGGGCACTTGTCCCACCCAGATTCCGAATAAAAGGGATAAAAGTAGGTACGGTTGAAATAATTTGAGGTCAGAATTAACTGTATTTATAGCTGAATGAATTCTTCGAAAATAAAATAAATCTTACGGCAGCATGGAAGTTTCCACCTGTCCAGTATTCCAAGAGTTGTCCGCTGTTGAGAAGAATTGCGTCCTCAACGGGGGCAGCTTCTATCCATTCCCCTTCAGATGTTTTTACCTGCAATTTATACACCATTAGCAAAGCTATTTACATCATATAGTACATAAGTAAGGAAGATCTTAATTTTAGACTAATATACTAAAGACGGTTTTCAAGAAGAAGTGGTAAAATTTTATAAATATAGTATTCATCCTGATTTTGGTTCCCTAACCTCAAGACCTCCAACCATATCTTGAATCAAAAAGGTGATTGTTCCCCAGTCACTATGTTCTCCGCACCGTATGGCATTTGGAGGAAAGTTTCCGTTTGGATTTAACGTGTAGTAGTACAAAGAGCGAAATTGAGTTTGAGTTTTAATAGACCGATCTCCCAGATTTTTATGTCGTGAAGCAAGGCTAACTTCCGTCTTCAAGTTTCAAATATATTTCCAGGCATCGCAAAATCTTTTTGCCAGCATTATCCAACTCACTTCTAATTTGGTCAAAAGAAACCTTGAAATCGGGGACTTCTTCATTTGGATACGTTTTTTCGTCTTGAGCTTCAAATCCCCAAATATCCCAAAATTCTCGGAGCTCCGTAGAATTCTTTTCTTCCTCATTTAAGCTAGGTAATAAAAATTGTAACGAATGTTACAATATTTGTTCTACTCTTGATAACAAATGAAATTTGTTGTAATTACAACTTACAATTCGTCACCAGGCTTGGCATATCCATGAAAACATTTCTTCGGTGCCGTTTTTCTGTACTTCATTTTTGTTTCAATGGGCAGCTCAAAAAACTTTTTGGACTCATCGTAAATCTTTTGGATCTATATTATCGCCGTAAAATTAGCTAAATTAGCGGAAACGTTTTCAAAAATTAAATATAGCTAAGAAATGATAAAAAACCTTTTTCTTGTCAACTCCATGATTAATAAGGTTACACATTCCAATTCCAGTCATAGCCGCTCCGATTTCGTTTGCAACTTTGTTAAAATTTTCCTCACTAACATCTTCGAAAGCCCCAGCAGCAATTGGAGAGCAGTCAATTAGCGGAATATTGTTACGGGTTGGCATTTTGTTTGTATTTTCTATTATTTGTCTGTATTATTTGTTAGTTTAATTTCCTGAAATAAATTTATTAAATATCGATTAATTTTAGGTTGAAATCTTATTTCCAATAGGCAACAGAATTAAAGACTCTAGTTTAGTTAGTCTAGTTCCTGGATTTATATACCCAGGAATTAGTCTAGTCCCTAGTCTCTGTCTGACGTAAGTAATAATTAATTATTCTTTTCCTTGAAGTAGTCATTGCAATAAGGTCAACCCAAATGCATTGATATGATTACAACAAAATGACCATTCAAGATTACATCAAAACAATACAGGTTTCTCTCAGACCTTGATAGCTGTATACAAGGGCGGATCTAGGATTTTTTAATCAGGGCTCAAGTCGTCTAGGTGGCTCAGAGGCCAAGAAATAGGCCTTACGTAGATACACCTTTGGCTGTAGGTCCTTTTGTTTTGATCCTCATAGAGAATAATTAGTAAATCAAATTATAATTAAGCACACTACAGCCACGTAGCCAGAGGGGGTGCAGCACTGGCATTTGTATCTCCCCAGAATATAATAATATCATCTTACACAAGATATTCTATTGCTTTTCCAAAAAATGACGAGAAATACTTTCTGCCACTTTAAATAAATGCATTAAAATCACACCCATTCACTGAACCAGAAGCCTCAGC
>JABASD010000596.1:0-66499 GCA_019776165.1 Pogonognathellus flavescens
GTCTTTAACTCAAACCGTTCTTGAGTTATCGTGCTTACGGACAGACGGACAGACGGACAGACGGACACACGGACAGGGCGAAATTATACAAACAACTTACGTTGTTTAATAATGTTATGACAATGAAGCAGAAGAGATACTACTGAAATCTAAATAAGTCTTTCATTTTTATTCAATTTTAGTTCACCTTCCAAAATAACAATGTTGTTAAGTAGCTGAAGCTACTTTATAATGTGTGTGTGTGTCTTTATGTATTTGTCCAATTGATGTCTCAAGAATTAATGTAATTCGTTCAAACTTCGTGTACGTGTATATATTCCATATTATAATAAATTTTTATAACTTTTATTTTAAACAATATTTTCAAGTATGTGTGTTGTATATTTATTATTGGATTTGTTAAATATTGGATTGTAGATTTCACAGCAGTTAGTTATTGTATGTTATGAGATTTTGCTGTAGGCAAGAAATTATGAAAGCGACAGGAGCAATAAATGCGTTTCATTAATTACTAATTACATTGACTTTCTCGTAGACGAACATACAAAGACAGTAAGCAAAAACCGGATTATGTAATTTCTGATTTGCCTGAGGTGGATAGAAATAGAATCAATTTTGAGCGTATTATTTCTTCCGTTATTATTTATATCCGTTTTACTATGGTTTATTTGCATAGAATTTCTTTCCTTCTCGAAACTGCAGGTGTGGTGTAGTCTAATAAAATTCAACTTAATTTGTAATGCTGTTACCACAAAGTAAGCGAAAGTCATAGTTTTGTGTTACTTTATCATTATCATGCATCAAAAACTCAGTGGTATTATATATTTCATACCGTGAGATCTTTTTGTGAAGCTCGGTATACGACATATTAAAAATTGAGAACAATGGACAATCGCTAAAGAAAAATATTTATACAAAATAAAAATCTATCTGTAATATGTAAATTTGCTTGTCTTTACTGGTGGTACTGTGACAGTTACAAGTTCCGCTTCATGCATGTTTGCCTTATTCTTAAGGAGAATGAATTGCAATAGGATTTTGTTTATTATTACAAGATCGTCAGATTATGCTTTGATGTATATGCACACAACTAATAAAAATGATGGTAAAATTCATCCATTGGGTTGAAGAGAGTTCGCTTGACAACGAAAGTCGAAGAAAATTCTGTTGTGCATGATAGAGAAGAAAGATACTACAAATCTTAAGAATGATTTTATTGACCATCCAGTGCGTTCTATACGTGTATATTGCACACCATTCATAGCCCTAAGCCATTGCCAAACTAATGTCATAACAATTTTATTGTGCCAGAATTTCCGACAGTCAATTAACAATCTTTAATTGACAATTATCAGTTTCACAATGTCAATGTAATAGTTAAATAGTTTTATATTATACTGTGCTGTCCACACTTGCTATGCTTGTAGTAATTCCAAATGAGACGAGATTATTGATATTATTAAAACAAGTGTCTGTGCAAGATGTAGACAATTTTGAGGGTCGCCAATGCCCTCTTTGAGGTAAGATTGAAAGTTGAGTCCGAACTGGAAAAACAGACTCCGGGAGCGACCGACCCTGTAGTGTTCTATGATAAATGGAGGAAAGGCGCAGTTTGATAACCGGCGCAATGCATGTAATGGTACCGGATTTCCCGAGCTTCGTCATGGAAGAACATACCATAATGGTATTTGTGTTGGGTTAAATAAAGTTGTGTTATTTACTCTTCTTGGTATACATTACTACATAATATGCATATTATAAGTACTTCCTCGCCCAATGTACTTATAGCCCACACCAACATTGTAACACTATACTGTGCATAATATGCGGGTATTCTGCAGTGCATACGGGGATTGTGCATGCCGGTCGGAATCAGCACTGCCATTATTTCATCATGTGTTGTATTGTCCCATAATGTTGGTGGATGGTGGCTTGGATCGTTGATTCGTATGAAATGGTTCTTCTTGGAGTACAAGAAGAACAAGTCATGGTATAGTTTAGGTGATGGATTAGATTGGAAGAATTCGAACTCTACGAACTCTGTGGCGAAGAGATACACACAACAAGATGTATAGGTACTTAACTTACACGGAAATGCTCTTTTGATAATATTATGTGGATGCAACCTTCTGTCGAGCGGATTGGCATTATTCGAGAGGGCAATATTTATTTGCATCACTTGTGCAAAGAGTAAAACGTTATTAAGAGTCGACGCATTATATTATTGTGGCTAAAAAATGTTGTACTAGGTTTTTTACCATCAAGATTTGAATTAGACATAAATGAGAATATTTTCATATAAGAAAATGTTTTTGTCCTCTATAATTTCATTCGAATTAAAAAAAAATGCAGTATTACAATTAATAAAAATGTAAACAGCACCATCATTCACCTTAGCAGTAATGTACCTGAATTTCATGGGTGAATTTAGTTTCGAATTGCCTTAGAGCCCCTTCTGAGAAAAAATTCAGTGCTGTTTTGAACATTGCCCTCCAAATAAGTTGTAGCTTCCATTAATTTTTTTTTACATTTAATGGGCTTTGATTTGACAATTACATATACCATGTTATCCATGCCATGTACATAAATGAAAATGAAAAAATATATTCATTTACGATTGACATTTTTTCATTTTAATACTAAAACTATTACACAATGCCTCAGATCTTTACCAGAGGCGTAACACCAAGCTAGGGGGCCCTTACGCAACTACCAATTTGCCCCTCTTTTAGGCAACCAATCGCAAACTATTGTAAAGTTTCATGTTCTAACACTCCATTATTACAAGTATGCATAGAGGTAGCCAGACATTCATATTAGGGAAGCGGGGGGGGGGGCAAACTTGCTTTAAAGAATTTTAGATGATGTGCAGATGGGGTCAATCGTTCAACTCCTTCATAACCTTTTAGTGTAACTAATTATTTGATTTGAAATTAAAATCCTCCAACTTTTGAATTCGAAGAAGACCGCAAATGATTAAATATTTCCAAAAATAAGAATTTATGTTTTTAAATACATGAGGGTAGTTATACTGCTGTGCTAAACAGTTGACTTCACAATTATTGTCAATGTGTCATATTTCACAACGCAGTGTCTCTGTTTCATCCGCTACTTGTTTGGACCGTTAGAAATGGTTTATTAACCATTGTAAAGCAGCAAACAATTTACTGCGAATTTCAACAAATACGTGTGCATTAGATGAACAACCGTTTAATATCCATATTTAAAATAAAAAAGGTCTTATACCATAACGATTAAGGGGCCCCTACTTTTTGTGTACCCTGGATTTACGCCACTGATATTTACCTAGATTTTCAATGCTCATGATTTATGGTCCATCGCTTTGCTGTTTGCTCTGTTAGGTATTCAGTCTGCCTCTGATTATACATCTCTCCCTTTGGTTGGCAGTCATTTCAATTTGATTCAAAGCATGATATTTGGGCATCTCAAAGTTTACTGAAACGGAAACGTCGTCTAATAACGAAAAATATTATTTTGTATCACTGTTTTACACAAAAAAAACTCAGGCTGAGAAAACTAGCGTAGGCAATGAATGATGGGAGTGATGACCATTGTTTAATGCATCTGACAATAGTATTAGCCTACCATAAAGCCTCAATTTCTTTGTAGGGTCTTAGCGTATGTTATTATATTTTATTTTTATTTTACGGCTACACATCTGAAAAATGGATCATGATTATCGATTTAGGACGCAGTTTTAGTAAGTATAAATTTTATATTAATAGTGTTTATTTTCTTGGGTAGAATTGGTGAAACGGAAGACTGAGAAGACATTTCTGTGGGAACTGGGCCCACGCTTATAGTGTCTTAGAAGTTCTTAGATTATATTCTGGGGCTCTGGCTGTGAGAGAAACCCGAATGTTGAAATGTATGGTGACGTTATAGTTGAATGATTCTAAGATTCAGTGCATTACACTACTCAAACACAAAGTTGAGCAGACAAGTTAGGAGGAATGTATGAGGATGAGAGGATGGTATGGGAACATGGGATGAAGTGATATGATGTGATGTAATTGTAATGTATCGTAAGCTGTGTTTGTAATGGTTAGTTAGCAGTTAGTGGTGGAGATACATTACATGGTGCATAATAATACCGAAACGATAGACGAAATGCAGAAGCAGAGAGCACTGTGAGAGCATTATGTAGAGTAAGCAGATCCAGAACCAGATCCATGGAATATAAGACAGATATTTTATAGGGACACATAGAGATGTTGATGTATTAGGATTCAGTGGATTTCATGGAAGAGTGTAATAGTGTGGTGGAGTAGTGAGGTAGGTACTTGTGCTATAATCCTTATTTCTACGTGCACTAACTGTATTTGAAGTCTGTGGCTATATGAAGTCTATGCCCGCACTTTGGTGAGTCCGCCTCCTCGGTCGCTGCCTCTGCTGTTTGTGTCTACGGGTCTGGAGGAGTCTGGAGTTTGGTTTCGGCTGTGTATTGTATAATATTATTACGTATCGTATGGTTTCGTATGAAGTAGATGTTGTAGATGCCTACTTACTGAATGCCTATAGCCCTGTGTTAGCTGTAATACAGCGGAGTATTATTACACGGACATAGAGAAGCATATTCGGGGACATAGATAGGTTAGGTTGGTTGTTGGTTGAGTTTTTAGGAGAAGTAGGTAGTAGTGGCTCCGGTAAACTCTCTGGTTGTACTTTTGGGCTAGGAGGTGCACAAAGCTCAATACGAGTGTTGAATATAAGTATTATTATAAAGTGTAAACTTTTTGGAAGCTTTTGCTAGGAGTTGGTGAGACAGACATAGACAGAGATGCTGTCCCCTCTGTCTTACAGAGAAGTCGTAGTGCTTTCCCTCGCCACACTGACTTTCCCGTCGAGAAAATTCAGTAGCCACAGAGAGTGACCGAAGGCAAGTCACCTCACGTCACTGGCTACTCTCGTCGGGTGTCCACAAAATTATCTCGGCTAATCTTCTTCCACATTCTGCGAAACTGGGCATTTAACTTATATTTAATATACATTCGATGTAGATAAATAGTCGGTGACGTCCCTCTGACTAGGGAGCTGCAAGAGTCCACACTCTCGTGCTCTCTGCTCTCTGGATAAGTGAACAAACACTGAGGGAGTGCCGATATTCCAATTGAGACTTCTGTTAAACCAAACCGTACAAATGACTTCCAATCTTCAAGTCGACTGGAGAGTGAAATGGAAAGTTGTTGAAAGTTCATTTGTGTGACTGCTTGCTTGTTCTCTTCTAGTAGCAACTTCCGGTGAAGGCAGTCAAGTCACCAAATTCAGCCTCCAGCAACAAATAAAACCCGGCCCATTAAATCTTAACTGCATTTCATGTTCATTCGGCTCTTGACGGCCAACACTTCAACGGGAGCAAACCGAGTCACATTTCCCATTCATCCCTTTCCACATCTTCGGATCGGAGTCTTCACTCACGCTAACACACACAGCACAGTTTGTTGATTGAGGTTGGAATTAATATCCAATTATCCAATGTAATGTAATGTACCTGCTTGTTTCTTCAGTTCAGACATATATAGTATATTAGTATATTATATATACAGTGATTGACAATTGACAACTAATAGAAAGTTGAAGCATATCAGTACAATTAATCAGATGAGGACATTCAGCTTTCAATTTGGCGTTCCGCTTGGGTGATTGCCAAGAAGTGAACTCTAAACGGCACAATAAACCGGAGAACACAAACCATGAGAAAGTTGTTCAAAGTGGACAAATAATAGTGCATTATTTTTGGCTCAATCTTCGTCATCGGGTTATTCTACTTATTCCTTCCTTCAGTCATTATTCGGCCGAGTACAGAAATTTTTTCACAGCAACATCTACAATAAATAAATAACAACATCCAAAATTCAAACTTCAATCTTGTTGTGTCAAATCGCCTTCCATTCACGTGCGTTTGCTTTTTGACATTTAATATTATTAGTCATTATATATAGTCATTTGATATTTGAAGGGATATTGGGTTCAAAAACATCAAATCAATAGTTCACCATTGTCCCAGAATGATAACAATGGCAATAGACTGTTGTTTGACACCTAATACTGTTTCTACTATTAACTTTGATTAACATAACTGTGATTATTTAATTAATGGTCATTGAATGTATTTAATTATTGATATTTACAGATGATGCTGCTGAGAGTTAAATAATAATTGAAAGTTTGGAAGTGATCAAGTCCGTGCAGCTGAAACAGAAAACAACAATTATTCAACTCAGCTGATTAATCGCATCGTAGTTATAAACATTTAATGTGGAGTGTTCATTTCGTCTAAACTGTATTGTATAACAACAGAAAAGTTAATTTGTTGATATCTTGTATTAAAAAACAAAGATGTGGACATCGCAACTGTGAAGAACCAGGATTTTTCTAACAACAAATACAACCATCAACATTATTTTTTCCTTTGGAACAAACATGTTTCTAATGAAGAAAATATTATGTTCCGAAACTAGTGCGAAATCCTGCCAATTTTATAAAGTAATCAAAGAAGTACTACTACGTGTTGGAAATTGATGTCTGATAAGGTCATAGTTGAAATCTTCCAACTTTTATATCATCTGATGTGTTGTAAGTTTACAAAATAATATAGATCATTTTTTCTTTCTTGAAATTATTTAATTTTATGATGCTAATGGACATTTTTTATTGCAGTTAAGGATTCACGGGTTTTCTTGTATAATGCCACTGCACTTTGTAACATGTATTATCACAACAACGGCAAGTCTGTTTAGATCTGACACAGCGTACAATGAACTTACTGGCTAGAGAAAGTACTGCTGCTGAAATACAATATCGCACAATGTTACTAAGGCCATTACTTAATTCAATTTTGTAAGGTTAGAAGTACACGATTGAAAAATAGGAAGTATACAACAAAAGAGCAATACAATAATCATCGTCTTTCATTTCCAATTAATTAACTTTGAAAAATCACTAAACATGCATTTGTGTCAAGAAAGTGGAAAAGAATTTTATTTAAAAAATGAAAAATGTAGTGGAAGATGAAAATGAAACGAAAATCGTTACATTTCAAGTGTGGTGCCTGGTGATGTGATGCTGTTGTGAGGGTGCTGCTATAAAATGTGGAACATGATGTGCGATGTCATGCCGACCATCTCAGAGGATGGAATCACTCAAAGAAATTCCCAATTCGGAGCTGAAGATGCTAACTTTGAACAGCTAATGGTATCCATGCTTGACGAGCGAGATAAGCTTATGGACAGTCTTCGGGAGAGCCAAGAGCGCCTCCAGGACACCGAAATTAAACTTCAAGACTGCCAAAAAGAAAGAGATTCACTCTCTAGACAACTTTCCGCAAGCCTTCCACAGGTAAAGCAAACCTTATTTCACTTTTAAAAAATACACATGTAAAATTGTTTGTTTCATGTCAATCCTTCACAACTGTACACAAATACTAATCTTCTCATGTTTCAAAACATATTATTTGTCATGTGCAAATGGCTTAAGGAGTTTAAAAATAAGAATTGTTGATAAACCTGCTACTCCCCCTTTTAAGCAATTGGAGATGCGAGAACTCATAATGTTATAAACAGAGTGACAAAAAAAGGCTAAACAAACTGTTATTTTAGACAGCTACGATTGACATTCTTGAATCATTAAGTAAGGTATTTATCTGCATATAACTTCTACAACCTCTGAACCGAGGCGTTACACTACACAAAATAGACGATGAGATGCACAACTGAACTTTTACCTCGAAAAAAAACATGCTGTAAATAAGATAACAACTGAAGCACAGCCAGATATGCATTCGTTGCATGGAAAATTGTTTTTTTTGCAAATCTCCTTTCGTGTCGGAAGATATAAGTAACAATAAGAAGACATACCTTTGTTTACATAGTAGAGTGCTTGACTATTTAATAGTACTTTCTTTTCAATGATGCAATAAAGTTTAGAGAACCAGAAAGTTTGTATTATCACATAAGTGAGTATTAGGAGCTACATGAAATAAAAGAATCAAAACAATGGGAAATAATGTATCGTGCAGCCATTAGTGCTTAGCTATAAATATAAATATAGGTATTTACTGTCAACGAACGGCATAGGAGGGTATTATTTCCTGGTGCAGTGATTACTATTTATTAGTGTAGGAATTATGAATGAAAGCTGACCTTGCAATGTCGTTATTCAAACATTTATGTTTAGCAGCAAAAACTTTTATAGCTTCCTAGTAGAATCCTTTTGTTTATCCGTTTGTGTCACTGTCATGTTACATTGTTTGTCTGCTTACTAATATTGGTAGGAATTATAGAGAATCTATTATAAGCAAAGTAAACTTTGTGATCTCGTTCTGAAAATTAGCCTTAAGGAATGGTTGCACGTTCATATGTAAAGAGAGAAACAAACCTGGAATTTACTAGGACAATGTACTATATAGTTACTTTAATACTGCTGGACAGAGACAGCAATAGTGCAGGCTTGAAAATTATTGAGCCTGTTACAAATATTCTCAAATGATGGTTTAATTTTAGCTTGGTGTGTAAATACTGATTAGGTATTTAATTATACCACTACTGCGACTAACACTGAATAATTCGTTCAAATTGTAAATGCAACTACCTAAGTTAACTACACTAACAAAATTAATGGGCAAAGTAAATAGTTCATATAAAGCACTCAATTGTACCGCAAACGAATTTTTATACCTTTTGTGAACTGAGAACTTTTGGGTAAGTAGACAGTTTTTTTGCAGTGTGTAATTTTCAAACTAACACATTTTAATTCAATATGTATTTGTATTACTATGCAATTCTTCAGCAAAACAGACGAGGAACATGACACGTTTCGATGCTCGAAACTATACTATTATGTTCTGCATTATTTGCTTCAAACTGTTAATTGAGAATGCAAAGTGTCGAGTTACTGATGTCTTACATACATTTCATTAGTTCAAGCTTTCGTTATAGCTATTTAGCATTCTGTTATCATATTTCATGTCATAATAACTTCAGTAATCTATATACTCTAATGGACAGCCCTTCAAGCTGCTTGTCAGTTTGTGTAGCAGAATAGTTCAATATATAAAGTTAAAGCCTTCGTCCAACCAGAAACAGAATGGGTATAATGAATGGAGCTATTATTAGATGTAAAGTTTATCAACTCGTAAATCCTTCCTTCGTAAGAATGAGCAATTAAATGAACATCGTGTGATTACCGAGCGATTTAATTGTTTATTAATAGGTTGATTTATCAATTAACCTTCGGTTTTATTACTTTTGATTAAGAACAGTTAACAATGTTAACAATAAACAATAAACTTTATAATGTTAAATTTTACAGTAGGCATGTTTTTCCATACGTGTTTAATAATTAATTTCCATGTTGTATTTCATTAGGAATTTGCCAGCCTTACCAAAGAGCTGAATCAAGCTAGAGAGCAACTATTAGAACGAGAGGAAGAAATCTGTGAATTGAAAGCAGAAAGAAATAATACCCGAGTAAGTTACCAGTATCAATTAAACAATAACTAATTAGCACTAATTACTAAATATTAAGTTTTATCATATTATCTTATTTTTGTTTCTTTTTATAGTTGCTTCTGGAGCATTTAGAATGTCTAGTTTCCAGACACGAAAGATCACTGCGGATGACAGTGGTCAAACGACAAGCTGCAGCCCAGTCCGGAGTTTCGTCTGAAGTTGAAGTACTCAAGGCTCTCAAATCCCTGTTTGAACATCATAAGGCTCTTGACGAAAAGGTAATGAATACATATCTCATCAGAATTGCATTGCAAAATGGCTGCATCTTCTGTACTATTTTTAGTTGTCGTATGCCGTATTATGTTTGTTATTACTTCTCAATTAGTGCAGCAGTCCATGTATTATTATTGACGCAAATGTAACTATGATTAAATTAGCCCAATTAAGGAATTGAGCTAATATTGGGCATCACCATTACGAGATTATGAAATCTATATTGGTACAACAGACAACAACTCTTGGAAAAAACGAGAAGTGATGCAGGAAACGTGATATTTGTCGTCAAGTATTGAAGTATTGCGTCTGTAAAAATTAACGACCAAACTATAAAACTCAGAAATTGCTAAAAACAGACAATCTATGACATGGCGGCTCAATAAGCATCTATACCGGAGAATACTCCTTGCAGGAAATCGCTCATTAATGAAACGAGGATTATTAGTATTAGACGCATCTCTTGTTTCATTTTTATTCTTCGAAAAACTAATGGCACAAGGATATGAAGTATCCTGTTAGTTTTTTCTTCCTCTGACACCCTAGGTAGAACACATTAACGAGTATCAAATGTCCACAAAGTCACCTTCCGCACCTGCGTTTGACTGGCATGGCAAGAAATTAATGGTTATAAGTAGGACCGCTTATAACGTATTTCTTTCATTGATTCTCTGATCATTCAGCACTTAACATCGATCAACATTTTATCTAGTTTTATTTAACTTGGTTTCAATGCTTAATCGAATTGTGTTACTCTCTCAGGTTCGGGAGCGGCTACGTGTGGCATTAGAGCGAGTGTCACAGTTAGAGGATGAATTGTCGCAGACTAAAGATGAGGTAATTTATTACTTGATTAATCTAAATCTAGTTTTGACATCTTTATTTCATCGCATCTGGAATTTAACAATCTTTTTGTGGGATTTTTAGTTACATCAATCAAAAAGTGGAAGAATCTCTGACAAATCGAAAGAGAATGGTGAAACAGATTCCGCTGATGGAACTCAAAGTATCTTCAGTCTTACCAAAGTAAATTATTCGTTCATATTGTCATTTAAGATTTGAATTATCTACAATTTATGTTTAAAATGTGAATTGATATTGTGTGTAGCGGGTTTCAAACGGATCATTGGAGCCTGAAGGAGATCTATCTAAAATTTCCGATCTGCAAAGCGCACTAGAGAAGCAGGTAAGAGATTTATGATCTTCTTTACAAATTACTTGGAGCAGATTATAAATATAATATTTTTTGTTTATCTTATTTTCTTCAGAGTGCAGAGTTGAACGCCGCCCAAAGAAGGGCTAGTGACTTGAGCACTCGCATCTCTGATTTGGAAGAAGCTCTCAATAGAACTCAAAGAGAGTTGTCTCGGGGACAAGAAGCTAATGCCAAACTGCAAAGAGATTTGCGAGAAAATGCCGCCCAAAAAGTTGATCAAGTAAAGAAAATTACAAGTTCATTATTACAAAGCTATATATTTGGATTAGCGTGTATGTTTCAAGTGGTATATTTTCTTAAATCTTAGGAAGAACGGATCGCAACATTGGAGAAACGGTATCTTAATGCTCAAAGAGAGTCAACATCACTACATGACCTCAATGAAAAGTTGGAGCAGGAATTGCAGCACAAGGAGGCACAGCTGAAACTCCAAGAAGAAAAAACACGAGCCATTCAAGAAAAACTTGAGCTTTCTGACCAAAAATTAGCGCAGTTTTCCAAGATGCCTGATATGGAAGAAGAATTAAAGCAACGACTACAGGCTTTGACACAGGTAGATCTAAAAATCAGAAAATTATATTTCATATTGAATTTTATTTTGACATATATAAATACCTAATGAATTTTTATAAAACTAACTGACTGCAAAGGCACAGGAGAGACACGGTTCGGCGGAGGAGAGAGTGGCACGATTAGAAGCACAATTAGAAGAAAAGAATACTGAGCTAGTACGTCTTAACCAACGATTACGGGTTAATGAAGACCATAATGCACGACTATCTGCTACAGTGGATAAACTTTTAGCCGAGTCAAACGAGCGTCTTCAGGTTCACTTACAGGAGAGAATGCATTCCTTAGATGAGAAAAATGCGCTTACACAAGAGCTAGACAAAACAAGAAAGTTTATCGAAGAAATGCAATCTGAAAAGGTATTAAAGAGTAAAATCTTATGTCGCTGACATAAAACTTTACTTATGTCAACGCATGTCAATGTATTAAAGGTTCTACATAATAAGAGTCATTACTTAAATAGATGATAAAAATAACGGAATAATAGATTTTATCTACATACCTTATGACTGTCTGGCTAAATAGATGTATACAATTTTATTTGACAATGAACAATTAATGAGAGAATCTTCTCAAAATATTGAACAAAATTTTACTTTGTGATGAATGTGCAGAGTGAAATTATGAAGGAAGTTACCAAAGCCAGGTTAGAAGTGGAAGGTTGTAAAAGACAATTGTACCAACAAGAAATTGCTTACAATATTCAGCAAACAGAAGCTTTAACCCGAAGTCTTAGTCCAACTCCAGTGGAAACATCATTTGTCCGCACAAGTAGTCATTCTAGTTTTGAGACTCATTCACTGCCCAGAAGACTTACTAAGGTATGAACTATTTTCCTCCGATTCAAACTTTGGATAAACTAATGAAGAAGCTGGAGAAATGTAGTATTGTTTCTCAATTGGGTGTGCATGACACGATTCAATTTTTTACAAATGATTTCTATGGTGCTACAGGTGGATGTAGAATGGGACGCTGTCGAGCAAGCACAAGTGTTGGCAAATGTTCAGCAAGCCTTTGATTTGAGCGATGCAGAGGTGGACGATTCAGAAAGTATTTTCTCTGTAGCAGATGTTCTCTCTCCATCTCAACAAACTGACGCTCAGACTCTCGCGCTTATGCTTCAAGAACAATTGGATGCGATTAATAACGAGATTAGACTAATTCAAGAGGAAAAGCAAAATACGGAAGCCAGGGCAGAACAGTTGGAGTCTCGAGTGGGCTCTATCGAACAAGTCAATATTTTATCTAGAAGGGGAGTTTATGATCGTCCTATGTCACCACCGCTGAGCGGAAGAAGCCTTGACATGGGTGGAAGAGGTTTAGACCGTCCGCTGTCACCCCCCTTAAGTGGTAGATCCACTCCGCGATCCAACCCTTCACCTCAGCGTGACTACCTTCATAAATTTCATACGGTAATTTGAATCCCAAAGTTTTTATCATCAATGTGTTAGGTGTATAAAGGATTATGTACTAATGGTATTTCTATGAATGACCTTTACTAACCTAAATGTTTGTAGCATGATTTTTATGCATTTATCCATTGCTTTTTAATACAATTTTCGTCGTAAAACCAAAATATTCTGTAAAGCTCTAAATAATAACCCTAATTGCATAACCCATGCTGTAAATGGTTTATTTTGAATTTGTTGAATGTCTATTTTGGAATTACCATATAATTTAAATAGCCACGTAGTTAACATATTACATAATGTAACCGTTGGAAGCTTTTACTAATTATAATGTACTGGTATGTTGGAATGCTTCAACTAAAACAGGTTCCTGCTTCTTTATCTCCGGGTAACTTTTATTCGTCTTCTTGTCAGATGGGTGAAGCTTCACAAATGTACCATCAGAGCAATCTCACAATGCCAGATATGGGTTTAGCAATTGGCATGAAACCCGAAGCAAGCCCTCCAACTCCAAGATCTCTCCGGCTTATGCCCCAAATTTCCAGTGGGGTCGGCTATTCACAAGGTGGTGACGATCCCAGAAGAGGTGTTCATCCGGGATCCAATTTTGTGCCTCATGAGTCACAAATGAGAGGAGCTATCCATCAGGGTGGCTATGGCAATCAGGAACGATCTACATTAGGCGGTCTTCCCATTAGTACAACCACAGCTGCCGCTATGGCTGCTGCAAAGAAGAAAGGCATTAAGTCATCCTTAGGTCGTCTATTTAGCAAAAAAGAAAAGGTTTGCACTCTATCAAACAATCTGCTTTTTCTTAAGTCGGCATTTTGTCGACGAATTCAATATTTTGTGCATATTGTAATTCCTAACGAAAAGTTAACATTGCGTTTTCTTTTCACTTTTAGGGGAAGGGGAAGGATTTATTGTATGACCAGGGTGGTTTTGACAGTGAAAGTTCCCTGACAAGTGAATCTCTTCCTACTCCTATGATGAGCTCGAGTAGTTTACCTCCAGCTCAGGCCATAATTCCCACTCCCCTCAATTCTAAAGCAGATTTTGATAGGAGAAAGAAACGAAAGACTAAACTATTATCTGAGGCCATGAAAGCAGGAACTCCATTTGCATTATGGAATGGTCCTACGATTGATGCCTGGTTAGAACAATGGGTGGGTATGCCAGCCTGGTATGTCGCAGCCTGTAGAGCAAATGTTAAGTCTGGAGCTATAATGAGTGCTCTCAGTGATACTGAAATTCAACGGGAGATCGGAATAAGGTGAAATAAAATACGATTAATTAAAAATAAATACATAAAAGACGACTTTTTCTAATTTGTCGTTGACTGTCTTATATTTTGCAGCAATCCACTACATCGTTTAAAATTGCGATTAGCTATTCAAGAAATGGTATCACTAACAAGTCCTTCAGCTCCTACAGCTTCAAGGCTGGCACATTTAGCTTTCGGTGACATGAATCACGAATGGATTGGTAACTACTGGCTTCCTTCATTGGGCTTGCCTCAGTATCGTACTACATTCATGGAATGTCTAGTCGACGCAAGGATGTTAGACCATTTAACTAAAAAAGACCTGAGAACACAATTAAAAATGGTCGATGCATTCCACAGGTAATTTTAATCGGATATTAAACAATTTAATTTATTTACTCTACCAAATATATGATTTCATAATAAATACAAGTTTAGTGTACACAACGTTTTACTTTAACGCCACATAATAGTCATCATTATATTGAAATGTATTTTACCGGAACCGATTTTTTAATTTTACAGAAATAGTCTTCAATTCGGTATATCATGCTTAAAACGTCTAAATTATGATCGGAAACTATTGGAGGATAGACGGAGAGCGTGTGAAAATGAAAATACGGATTTACTAGTTTGGTCCAACGATAGAATAATGAAATGGGTTCAATCTATTGCCCTCAAAGTGAGAAATAAGTTTTAACTCTTTTATTTCATAAGTTTGGAAAGCATTCGAAGCCGTGACTTTTCTTTACAAAATAAACTTTTTTACACAGGAATATGCAATAAATCTTCAAGAATCGGGTGTTCATGGGGCCTTGATTGCTCTAGATGAAAATTTTGACCATAATGCCATGGCCCTAGCGTTACAAATTCCAACGCAAAACACCCAGGTAAATTATCGACTACATATTACCTATTAAATTATGTCTTATAGCTTGAAGATGACTAATGCACTAATAATTTTAAAATTGTTTGGTGTTTCAGGTTAGACACATTTTAGAGCACGAATTCAGTGAACTGTTGACTATAGCCGACAGAGGGATAAATATCACGGAACCATCTTGACCCTTAAGAATAGCTCAAGTATAAATTACCGGGTACTTTTAGACTCACTCTATTCATTCGAGTTGCTACTTACTTGTCCCCCTACTACTTACATGATGAAGCAATAGTACACCATCATAACCAATCAATCGAGTTTTGCTTCATCTACCAAAATTAAAAACCTCAAAAGGCGATCAAATACAACAAGCAATTCATTGACAATATTACTGGCTAAGCAACCGTAATGTAAGTGTATGGGAGAGAATATGAGAGTGTTCTGAACAAAAAGGGCCTAGAACCTACCTACCTTACCTACCTACGTTCGTAAATAAAAGAGATAAGATAAATGGCCAATTTTTGTATGTGACCTACCTACACAGCGAAATTTTGTTCAGTATTATGTAGTCCCTTAAGTGCATTGTACGTCGCATTTGAATTACAATGAATAGTAATTATGTGAGGTCATTGATAAGTTATCATGCGGAGGGAGGCCTGCCTGCCGACATGACTCAACCCGACCTGACCTTATGAACAAGGTACTATATACTACAAACAAAGACAAACGAACAAACCATATAGATCTTTTTATATAATTTTAATGATAAACATAATTAACTTATCTACCTACCTACCTTACTAACCGTATTATCTGTCTGCACGTTGGAGATACGCATTACACATTGCACACATACATCACAACACATCTACCTTCAAGAATCAAGCAAACCGAAGTAAACCCGTTGCAAATAATAAATATGTAAGTAACTGGAAGACAATGAAGCATTTTGAGCAACATTGAATCGATCGCATCCGATCAGATCAGCAGCAGCAGATGAGAGGCAACTGTTGAAACTTGAGTTGAGACTGTCAGCATCACAAGAACATTAAAAATACTACATAAGTACAGATAGGTATTTTAACTTGAGTTAGAATTAAAAAGTAAGTACATATAAATAAATAATTTGCATGAGTGCTGTTTCTTGTTATCCTCTCTCATAATATTGTATTTCTGTAACATGTCACATATGTATTCCTTTTTTACTACATTCAAAGTCGAAAAAGATTTTTCCAATTGAATTAACATCAGAGTGAATTTACTTATTCTACATAATACTTCTACGTAAAAACATAAACTGTAAAAATATTGTAACAGAAAGTAGCATAAGGAACGTTAGGACAAGAAAGCTCGGAAGGGGAAGAAAGTGACAGAATTTAGGGCCTAGAATTATTTCCAGCTCTCTTGTTATTATGAACGTGTGTGGAAACATTGTTGATAAGCCACACATAACAAATCGACTGTTTATATTCTATCTGTACTTTTCTGTAATGTAAGTTATTTATGACATGATATAAAGAGGGTTGCTTCATATGATATTGACGAGGGTGTTGATACTTTGACTTGACTTAAACTTGTACGAATACTTGTGAGTGAACGAATGTGCATGTTAGAGTTAAATAACATAAAGTAATAAAGTTGTGGTAGTTTGTCCTTGAATGAACTGATCATTTCGGAGAAGTCAAAGCAAACAGCAATGATAATTAAATTATACCATATGAGTTAAAATATATGGGTCAAATTGGATCGGATAAATATTATGATATAAATTCTGGTCACACACAGGAATATTACATAGGTGAATGGCAGACAAGTAATAATCTCTAATTCAATTTAAAAAATAAATTCTGCTAACTAATAAATAACCCAAATTCGCAATTTCTTCCTGGGAAGTGAAAAAGTAGAAATTGGTATTCTTTTCGTTATTTTTTCCGTTGCGTCTGTCCTTTCATGAAAGGAACATAGGAAACAAAATGAATTTTACAATCAGTTATTGCCTCCGAAAACTAATTCCGCGACTTTAGGCAAAATTATTAGACTAGACGACTTTAAATGTGAACCGACTAAGAAAATGTCATCATAGTTACGTTTTGGGTCTCTCAATTACAAAATATGACTAAATTAAACTAAGTAAAACTAAGATGAGTAAATCTTAAGGATTCTATTATCTGACTCGTTCTGCCACCACCGTCAACAAAGTAGCCATGAAAATAGTGAGACATTATTATTCTTAATGTAGACTAAGAAAGTGTTGTTGTATGATGTATCTATGTACTGTACTGTAACATGAGTAGTCAATTCCGAGCTCCATTATTTAATAGCGAGCTGGCAGCCTCATAATAATTGTAATAATAATTGTAATGTAACTGTAATAATAACAAATAATACAAATAAATAATTCTACTACTACAACAATAACATACTAAGCTAATAAAACACAAATGTGCATAATAACCACTAACTGTAAGTTCTAGAGTAAGAAAACATACATTAAGTTATGAAACGTAATATTATACTACAATTGCATAATATATATTAAATATTATATTGAATTATATTAAATTATTCAGGTGAATTTATGAATATTATACCAACTACGATACAATGATGAATTTATTACATATATATTATATGTAATTAATCTGTAACTTACTATATATTATTATTACTATTATTATTATATAATACGTGTTTATTTATTACTACTCTGAGTATAATGTTAAGAAATATTACTGGAACGCATGAAGGATTACATTACATTATGATGATTATTATTATTATCATTGTCTGACCATAATATTATATATTTACGGTAATTATTACATAACATAACTATGAACTATAATTTTCAACAGACTACCTTTCCTGTTTTTGTGTCATCAACTGATTTTAAGTACAACTTGTCAATAAGTACGTAGATATTATTACAGACAAACAAATAAGCAGTTCACATATTATTGTTATTATGTATCAAAGTATTATTATTATGTTTTACGTAAGTACCAATATTTATAAGGTACAATGTAATACATATTTCTGATAGTAATGTACAATACAATACACACAATCGTAGATCCAATAATTGATAAGAATAAGTTATACCGTGACCGTACTAATAATAACATAAAATAAATAATCTAGGCAGCTGGATAAGGACTCAAGGATAATAATATTATTATGCAACATTAACCAAAGTCAAGTCATGGGCAACCATAGCTATACACTAGCCATTCATATCTACAATATACTTAATAGCTGTAGCTACAAATAATAATAATGAATAAAAGACTTTTAATAAGATAAACAAATCTCATTACCGCTCCTGTCCATTAATTCATTATTCTTATCTTACACAAGAAATGAAATGCATAAATCATCATATAAACTCAGTTAATCATCAATATTAAGATTCTAATTTCTTTTTAAGAATTCCTTTTATGACTTCCTTTCATTTGCTGGCTTTGGCTTTGTAGAAATCGGATGAAGGCAGAGTGAGATTGCATTGACCATCGACATTTGGTCAATCATATATCGTTTTGAAAAGTACACTAAGGGGCTAAACATTACTTATTCACAAAAATTGATATAGAAATACAAGCGTAGCCAGGAATTATTCGTGGAGGGTGGGGGCTAATTTGGGACGATAATGCACTATGATGAATGTAAATTTCAAACAGGACCGTGATTTCATTTTGGGGGTAGCATGACTATTTTCAGTAAAAATATCATAAACTAGCTTAATTAAGGACGCATGCCGAAATCGATTTCGGTGGGTGAATTAATGGGCAAACTAACAAATTTGATTTAAACTAAAATTAACCGAAATTACTCTCACGAAAATTTTTGCTTTTTTATATTTTGGAGACATTTTGCTTTTTCCGATTTAAAGGATTTAATATATTGTATAAATTTATATAATATGGGGGTGACGCCTTAATACCCTCAGCGCCCTTCCTGGCTGTGTCCATGGAAATACACAGAAAAGTTTGCAAGGGTGAAGACATTAAATTGTCAGGAAGAGGAAATTACCAATCCGGATTCCATGAGGATCAATCCAGATACGCGAAACAGGCGAGGCTTACATTAAGCAGTCGAGTAGAAAGTGATTATGTGCTAGCTTGGTACTATTACTAATTAAATTGGCAAATAGATGAGAATTTATAACATCATTGAAATAGAAGGGAAGCACGTAATGTAAAATACAATTTCATATAAAATTCGGGGCGAAGTGAAACAGAAAGCAGACAAAGACAATGAAGTTTGACTCATTTGGCAGGTTTGGGCTGCGACTGATACACTTCGGTTAAGAAACTTCTCTTTTTTCTCTGGTGATACTTTTCTGTTTCTATTTTCGGTTTCTGACCATGATCACCAATGAAAATCTGTAACAAAGTAATTATATTTTCGCAGTGTGATTGAAAAAGCTGAAAGAACTTAAACATTCAAGGAACTAAATATTTATTATTTCCAATGCAATGGTCGAAGTTGAAAAATAATATTTTAATATAATTTTTGCTTATAACTTTATGTTTAGACATACAAAGGACACAATTTAAAATAACTTAAAGAAAATGGGATTGTGAAACAATCTTGAGGTGAATCAGAATTTCTGATTCGTGCAAATACGTGTTAACAATAAGAGAATATTCGTGAGATTATGTTTCACAATTTCTCTATTATATGCGTCATGCAGGTTTTATTATAGAATGGAAGAAATAGCTTCATAATGTCAAAAGTTCACCAGAAAATAATGAAGCACGTTTCCTACCTGGTTTATCATAATCTGGTCATGGTCATGTCAATGTCAAACTAACATCCTTCTTATAACAATTAACCCAGGATATCTTTCTCAAAATCTATATATAATCTTCTTGGTAAGTTGGAGTGCGCGTTTAGAAACTTCTGTTTCTTTTGCGAACTTTTCCCCTTTGATCTTTACTATCCAATTACCCTTCACATATCTGACATATTTTATTTAATAACGTCTCAATTACATTGGAGTGAAAATGAGTTGTGCGGAAGATAAACAACGTGCTTGTATTCTTCTTATCATTAGTGATGAGATCATTGTAACTTTAGCTTGCGAAAGTGATATTTCTACGAATCATGACGACATCAAATTGACGGGACATTTTTAGAGAATGAAAATATGATGATGATGATCAAGAATAGATGCTGACACAAATAGAAGATTCGTTTGCCAAAAATGCTTTATTGGACAATATACGTAGTAAAATATTACAATTACAAAACTGAATACATAATGCATAACTATTGAAAACCAGTAATATCTAAAGAGAAATAAAGAGAAAGCAGATTGTTTTTTCACAAAATGACTGCAACTCCGAACTGACATGACAAAAGATATAAGTAGTGTACATAATTGATAATATATAATAGGTAGGTAATTGTGTTTGTATTTAATAGTAATCATAATAAGTATAAAAGTAATAATAAGACCTAGTTTTTCTCATTTGGATGTAAAGTGTGAATGTTACACTGCGAATGAGAGTAAGTTAATGAAATGCGACAGAAACTTAGGTACAAGTAAGTGAGTTGACAATATTCGAATTCTTAAGACAATCATGAATAAAATAAACCTGCTTTGCATTACACGGTAAGGTATACTACGAACATTAGAAGACGATCATTGTTAAAAAATATCTTTGACACTTACAATACAATTACGTTCACAATAGGTTGAATAGGTAATAGTTGAATATTATGACAACTTCTTTCGTAGTTTTCAATTTTTATTTTTATTTTTGTGGTTCTAGCGTTAATAATAACTAAATGACTACGGTTTACAATGTTTTACTTATAGTTTCAGAAAATACACACCTGACATGACGGGTGGTGAAAATATCAAAGATGCCAATTTCGAATGTAATATTTGCATGCGACGATTTATTACATCGCTATTATTTTAATCTAGTAAGAGTAAATAAAAGTAAGACTTAAAAAGATCTACACACAATAAGTATTATAATAATAATAACGCGATGCATCAAGCATTCTCCCGACCAACTGAAATTAACAGAGAATGCAAAACTGTTTGCAAAGAATGGCAAATTACAACACGAACAAGCACAATATTAATATTATCATTACAATACAAATATTAACCATAACGAACGAACGAATTATTTAACCGAGAACGAGAACATTTCGTATTATTAATATATCGCATTCATAGTTAAATACTTTTTAATTAATTAATTAATAATATCATCATCGTCTATCGTCTTCAATACTAATATAACGATCCATCATCTTACACATCCACTCCATATTTCAACAACAATAATCATAAGTATTAACGTTAAAGGAAGGTTGTAGAGGATTTCTTTTCTCGTGATTTGTATTTGCTTACTTGTATTTATGTATAGAATAATTCATACTTACACAATACCTACTTACACTTAAATAAGCTACCCAACGAAAATAATCTCCCCATAAATATTACCAAATTAATATTACCTCATAATAGAACTAGTAATAATAATACGAATCATGAACGGGAACCTCGGACCGAGCTTCCGCATTAAAAAAATCAAAACAACCTGCGGATCTCTTTATAATAATAGTAGTACTGTAGTACATGGAATAAAACATTGACGTTGACTCAAATCCTATAATAATCGGCAAAGTTTCTGTAGACTAATTAATATATTTATAATATTCATATTTAGTAAAAGGGACAAGATGATGATGATGATGATGACAGGTTAATAACAAGAACAGGAACACGACAGCCAACAGGAAGTTTATATTTTGTAAATTATGTAATATATGTACATATTTCATTATCATTACTATTATTATTATTACAGTGTCCCCTGTTTGTTTTGTGAGCACTTTAACATAGTACAGTACTGTAAGATCAAAGTGGACTGGACACTCGCGGAAACATTTCTGTTTTAGTATCTGTGGAAATTAACAAAAGGTGAAACAAGTTTTTTTGTTACAGAGGACGAGTGACTGGGACAGGACAGGACTGAACTGGACGACTACAAATATCTAAATATTATGTTAATGTCCTATTTTCTGTATTATTATATATTTTATTATGTAATGTAATACTACCTGTATTCTTATGCAATATTAATAATAACATAATAATTATAATAATAATGATAATATAGTGTATCTGATTAAACAGTAAATACTGTCCATACGAACGATTATTCTGTACTTATTACAATAACAGTAATAATAATGAGTGAGACTAGGAGAGTCGGAGTAATCAATTCATTACTCTACACACCAATACTACAACAAATTCCTTTTTCACATTCATAATTTAATTATGTAGCTGTATCATCAGAATCATCTCCTTATTATTCATTCGTACTGATAAATTCGTTGGAGTCAGTTGTTGTTGAATCGCGTATAGAGTAAAACTAACATGTAAAATAGTCATCAACCACACTAACACAAGACACACGACATGAATGACGAATAATAATTAATTAGTAGTAGTAGTAGTAGGATTTTAGCCATTTCATTATTTAAACACAGCAGAATTTTTTTTACTAATTGACATATAAAGCACTTTCAAGTCCAAGAAGTCTCAAATTTTCATACGAATCATCATCAGCATTTTTAAGTTCACAAGTTGAGATTTACCACGCTGCTTGCTGCTACTAATACAAGTACGTATAATATAATACAGCAATTTTGTATAATATGACGAGAAAACTTTTTTGGAATATTGTAATTGTAATTATATTATATAGTAAGTAATTAGTATAGAGAAAACATTTAATTTAATTAGTACTATTTAACAACGTTAATTGAATTCGTGAATGAATTAACGTTTGCAAGTATAGTATCGCAATATATTTTAGTAGTAATTGGATTTCGCAGCAGACGAAGCGGAAAAGTAGCAATAATTAATGATTATATTATATATCCGTATTCATTCATATCTGCTATGTCGTGTTACTGTGTGATATTGTATGTATTTATGTATACTATGTAGTAGTATAATACTATTAGTACTTTAGCTTATTAATATTATTCTTATTTAGTTTCCTATTCTGTAAAGTATTTATAGGAGACACAACAGAGAAGTATCAAGTTTGTTTTGTTAATTCTGTGAGAATCAGTCTTGGCATGACAGCATATTGTTCCACTTTGAATTCGCATCGCATTGTTTCAGAATTAGTTTGATATCATTCAAGAATGTATCTCTCTATGTAGTATTTGATATCATCATCATAATATGTATGTGTTAGCATACTAGGTAATTGTCATCAGTAGTATTTTCTTTTCCGTATATAGAAATAGTAATAAAAACATTATAGCTTGCCATTTTCTGAAAATCTGCAAGTACAATAGTAATATAGATATAATATTTATAAAATTTATGTCAGTATATGATTTCACATCAATGTGCATAACACGATTTACTTTTTCTAATTTACGGTAGTTTTTTTAATTCTCTTTTCTTTCTCTATTGTACTTTATCTTTTTCTCTCATGGAAAGGAAATAACATGTGTGTATGTGTGCAGAACATTTTTACAATTTCATGACTTGTTTCTTTCATTATTACATTACGTACAAACAACGCACTCCTTCTCTTCTCAACTCTCCTCAACACAATTCCCTCACACTTTCCTCGTCTCCCTTTCTTTTCTCTCTCATCCTCCTCATCCCACACAAACTAAACCAACGAAAACTCCAGCCCCATGCATTCCGTACTACTACACGTTTTTGGCATATTGTAATAACATTTCCCATTTCAGTAGCTACATTAATAGCCATCCACAATAATAATTATTACATTTCCTCATTTAATTCCCAATTGCCCCGTGTACTACTTTTCTAATGTACTTGCTAGAATTGTAGCAATTATAATTGAATCCATTTTCCAAACGCTGTTTTGCTGATAATGTGCAGTCGTCGTAGTAATAGTAGTAGAAGTGCTTTCTGCGGTCATTAATTTCGTATGTAATTGCTCTCTTTGTCATTTCGACTCTATATTGCCATTTCACCCCATCATTAACCAACCAACCAACAAATTAACCAACCAGTGTAACAAATAATTCCACGAACTAGAGCATAATAGGTAAAAGGTAAGTCTAAACCTGTACTGATGAGATTGACTAGCAAAACTTTAGGCACACACAGAATAATCATAATACAATAATTATGTAATACAACGCGCAACAATAACTCTGGTATAATCAATTACTAGCTAGTTAATAATTAATATTACATAATATTATGATACGTGAATTGCGTGAAAGGTCACCTTCGGACACAAATCCCTCACTTCAATTCTTTCTTCACATTCCTCCTCTCCCTTCCCACATTCCCCTTCATAGCTCCCTGCTACCGTACGCCACGCCATGCATTCACCCGAATCAATGCATTCCCCTGCTGTCTCAACTCCATCTCCGCTTTTCCAACACTTTTCTCCACACTCTACCGTCCTATCATGTCTACACATTAATTTCTCCTTTTTAAACATGGAATAATATGCACCTACATGACAGAAGTGTATTGTGTAGCAGTCATTTACTTTTCTCCAAACAGATTTCTACTTCTTTAGATTTACCGTGCATTTTTGATAATTTATTCTTCACCTATCTTCACCTGGTCTTTCATATTTTCCTTTTAATAAAATTATTAATTCTTTCGTAATTAATCAATACTCTCATTTCTCATAATATGTATAGAATTTATCGAGGGCTGTGCTCTAGTACATACAGATTTTTTCTTTTTCTTTTTCCTCTTTTCCCAGCCAACGAACCAACACAACAAACCCCTGTACTGACCAGTATAAATACATAATAATTTTTGTGTAAATATATCTCACATCAGATCTTGGAACTTGCATACTTTACATAGTCCTTGCTTTTGTTAGTTGCAGGCATAAATTCTCAACGAATAATTTGCAAAGATGAGACTGTTCAGAAATGAAGAAATAGTTAAGGATTTCTCCACTGTTTTATTGTGAGCTATAAGAAGCAACTCTGTCTTAGTAGTATTTGCTCAATTATTGCTTTATGGTAGAAAATAATACTAGTAAAAGACTATATATTCGGATTTTCGCCACAAACAACCATATTATCGGGTGCTCATATTTTTATAGTAGCCTTCACTTCCGTAGTATTATCATAGGTATATATGTAGTAGTATATATAGTATGCATTATTGCAGCAGAACTGTGTGACAGTCAGACAGCATCACAATTAGTTTTTTGACCATCATTAGCTTTTTGGTTCTCCTCTGTCTTGGTATTGTCCAGAGAGATCCTTCCCCACTAAAACACACACCCTGAATCCTCACCACCACTAAACAACCTCACATCACATCACCCATGCACAGCCAAAAAACAAAAGCATCAATCTAAAAACATTCGGGGATTCGATGCTTGTTTATTTATACTTCATAGTTCATACTAACTCTATACGTCTCTTGTCTCCTTCTTTTTCTATTTCTTATGCCTCCTTCTTTGTCAACACCAAATTGTATTGTACACAACACAGAGAAATTGCAATACTAAAGAGAGCCAGTATTAATCAACAAGTTTCTACTACGACTACAAATCTTATTCTACAATAATAGTAAATAACGCAAGAACATTTCCTCATGAATAACTCTTTCTTTCTCCACCCCAGCCGTCTACTTACATTAAATTACAAAATACTCGCGACTATATATATAATTAATTATCAACTTACTAAATATTATAAACGAAAAAAACGAACGAGATGGACGTTTTGTTGATTCGTAGTTCAACGTAATACTTATTGACCTACTCATTTTCAGTACAATAGGTTTTCATAGACTTTGCCGGTGTAGTACCTCTACCAAAGTACCATAACCTACCAACACCTGCCACAGATTTATAACTGAATATTAACATACTTACCCATAGCATTGTAACATTATGGTTAGGCTTTTGTAGTCTTTTTCCTGTGAGTCCTGTCCTACACAGATCTCTGTCTATAAGGGCTTTTTTCATTGTTGTAGGTACCTGTAGCGTTTGTTAATGTTATTCTCTCAGCTAGTACACACACAGGCAAAGTTTAAGTATTAGTGCTAATCAACAAACCACCACCTTTTGAATAAGTACTAAAATGAAAATAATAATACTTAGATTTATAATAATAATATTAATAAAAAGTAATAATAATAATAATAATCGGAATAATAATAATAATAATAATAAAAATGATAATAATAATGGTAGTACTAAAAATTAAAATAACCATCTATCAATATCATCGTGCCCCCTTATTATAAGTAGCATTGTAGTAATAATAACCAGAGATTCTCACATTTGCAGAGAAAGTGAACGCTACATTTCATTAATCCATAATAATATTATTATTATTACAAAACTGAAGTAAAGAATCCAGTCGATGAGAACATTTAGAAAATCTTTACGAGAATGTGTGACACAGTAAGGATGTTGGTGTTGCGCACACCTTTTATTAATTAGTGATAATTGTAATAATATTACTTTTATAGCGATGAATTTTGCAACAAATGTGAGAACCTATTTTAATAGAAAAAAACTAATTCATAATAACGTACGTACACGCTGTTGTTACTCTTCCATGCGCCGTGTAAAAAAATCTCTACGTGAAAAGTTGCTCATTAATTACAATCTGGTACGATCACAAAAATATAGAAATAAATACACATCTTTTTAACGACAATCATAAGTACAGCTAGCAATAAAACACAAATTGTATTGTAAAATAAAAACACGTAATAATAAGAGTCATATCATTCATTGGTAATAAGTAGCACTATAAAAAAACTTATAAAAATATATAGAGCCTTACTGTTTAACAGTGTGATTTGATTTGAACAGCGCCCATACCTTTTCACAAACAAACTTAGTAATTTCAGTCTAGCTGATTGGAATTAGCAGCAGATCTGATTTGCTGAGAAGACAAGATGGCTAAGTGACTTGCTCTGCTGTCGTCCTTCACAAGCATCAATTCAATTAACCCATTTACAACGTTTCATTAATCTACAAATTATATTATACCAACTGTCAAGAGAAAATAAGATGATTAGATCATAATCTGTGCTGACAGCGAAAAACACACAGAATTGCTTCCTTTCTATTCTTCAATACAATTGTTTCCGTTGGACTATTTTCTGGAAGACGTAATTTTATACTTCTATATCAATCAATCATTGGACTTGTAAGCTGTAAGCATTAACATAGTAATATATCGAGACAAAAGGTCTTTCCGTGCGATTCTGAGATTCACAACCCAATCGGGGGTACTTGAATGTAGCGATAGATGTACAGACGGTAGTCTTTCGAAGCCAACACAACCGAACCGTCATCCATAAGAGCAACGTCAAAACACTGAGCATGTTTCACTTTAGATTCCAACGCCGATACGAGCTGCCCATCCTGAAAAATCAATTATAACCAAATTAATCACTTTAAGTCTCATGGTTGTGCATAATCAAATTTTTTGTTTTATTAAGAGAATAATAATCTAGTCGAACCTGAGTGAAAATAGTCAGGTTGAAATTGTTGTGGTTATCAGCCACCAAAATCTCTCCATTGCTATTGATCCCAACACCAATGGGATAATTGGTAAGTCCTTCTCCTCCAATTTGACGAAGAAAGATACCCTCATAACTAAACACTTTGACACAGTGAGCTCGGTTATCCGAAATGAAAATCTCTTGTCTGTCGTTCACAACAACTCCATTTGGAAACTCCAAATGCTTCGAACATCCGAATTTATGAAGAACAGTTCCCATTTGATCAAAAATGATCACACGCATAACCTATTTAAAAATGTGTTTTAATTACTTCATAAATTCCTTCATCACTTTCATAAATTAAAAAATTGTTTCAAATAACAATTAAGACATGATGTCCTCGTACCTTGCATTCGACAACAATCACGCGTCCTTTATTATCAACAGTGACGCCTCTTGGGTGCTGCAAAATGTTAGCTCCAAATTTACGAACAAATTGACCATATTGGTTGTAAATTTGGATCTGGTGCGTTGGAGACCGTTCAGTAACAACAATATCTCCGCTTGGCTTCACAACAGCAACTCGGTTCGGATACAGAAGTTGGCCATCCCGCTTGCCACATTCACCGAACTGGAATTTAAATCTTCCTTCACGATCAAAAATCTGAATTCGATGATTATTGGTGTCTGCCACAATAATTTCATTGTTAGCATTCACAGCGACTCCAGATGGCTCGGTGAATTGAGCCTCAGCTGTACCGAATTCCCCAAATTTGCAATGATAAATCATCTTCTGTCTCTTGATTGCCGGAGTTTTGGGAAAGACAAGTGGAGCCATCAATTTTGATGTGAGATCCAACAAAGGATCATTATTATGAAGGGACGTTGGTGATGACAAGAAATCATTCATGTTATTGGTCGAAAAGTCTTTTTGGTCTGTAGAACAAAAAATTTTGAAATGTAATTACTCCCTTCGAATATTATAATTATTATGCAAAAACCATATTTAGCACAAACAGTAGCGCCTCAACATATTCGGGTATCTCACCATTCTGGTAACAAGCCTCAGACGCATTGGACCATTTCTCATAAGCACTTAGACCCCCCAAATCCAATTGATTGTAAGGTGTCGGAGTTCCATTGTGCGCCATCCGCTTTGAAAGCAAAGAAGATTCCAGTGCTGGGTGACCGTTTGTAGCAGCATGACCATTGGTCAATCCTCCTGAGAGGGAACTGATTCCATTGTGACTATGAAAACTATTGACTTGAGTCGGTGCTGGGCGAGCGATGGGAGCCGGTGGTTGTTTCCCACATCCTGCAGTTGTTGTATCTGGCTCAACTCCGGCACGCATATACCCCAGTGTGTTTCGAACAGCAGCCTACAAGATAAAATCATTCTGTACTCAAGCACCGTACAAACTTCATAATGTCTGGCTCGTATTAAAATCCAAGCCAAAGCAATAAAAGCACATTGTAGTGCACTTCACGTTTACAGCTTACTGGTACAAGTATCTCTTTGTCTAGTGAAGCAAAGAAAAATAACTGATGGAAACATCTGAAAGAGAATTAAGTGGAGCTTACCTGCATTGCAGAGTAATTCGCAACAAATTCGAGATCACCTGCTGCGGCTGCAGCCATAGCGATGGTCGGCTCTGGCACTGCCGATAATAAAGCCTGCAATCGTGTTTCCAACAACTTTTTGAAGACTAATATTTGTGGTGGAGACGCATGTCGAATGAGACGATCTCCAAATTCCACTGTTTGGTACATCCGATCTAAAGTCTCCTGGACTCGCTGTGTTACAACGGACAAAGTCACCTGTGTCCATAATCAATATCTCCAGTTAGAGTTAGAACACGTAAACCTTATCTTATATCACCGAAAACATTTTTTAAGACTATGAGACCAGCGTAGCTTTCTATCTGCCACCGTCAATTTGCCAATAATGATATTTCACGTGAAACCGACATGGACTGACAAAACATAAACCGAAGTACTTCTTACCTGGCGTGTGCTGTACAAATTCTCCAGCTCTTTCATCAATTCATTCTTCCGCTCGTCTAACAACGTTCGGTAAAATGCAAACGCTTCTGTAACCTCGCTCTGAGCTTTCATGTACTGCGTTTGAAGACGAGAAGAAGCCGTCTCGAATGATTTAAGAACATCGTGCAGATCCAAAGACTTCATGCGAAACTGCAAGAAACAACACAGGATTATCGTTAATAAGATATATCTCACAGCATGAACAAGCATAAAAAATGAACCTTAGTGACGCAAAAACAACTTACATCGTTGATGTACTGAGAAAGATGTTTTACGTATTTAGACTCGCACTCGGATAAGACTTCGCAATCATGAAGATTTTTTGGATGATCATTAGCAATACATTCTGGGCAAGCAGGAACTGCACAAGTACGACAGTAGTACTGCAACATTTCTCCTTTGTGTTGTGTACATGAAACTTGTTTTTCGGGACTGATGCTTTCCACGCATTCCTTTCCGTCCTAAAATCACAAAATCATTCGTTATTATCATGAAAGAAAAGTTCAAGAGATTATGTAATAATACAATTTTATTGCTATTGTAAATGAAAGCCACGTGTTTCAATCTTCTTTCAGAAATGGTTGGGGTTTATTGCTAATTCAGCCTTATTTTACTTGCAGAACAATATAGCATAGTATTTGCATACAATAGAATAAAAGTGTTGCAATCGATATGAATCAAATATTATTTCTCTTTGTACGCAATCTATTTTCATCCGTCTAATCCATAATTATTCCCAATAGGACAACATAAAAGCATAAAACAAAATATTCCCTTATCATTCCATTTGATTTATAAGGAAGGACATGTGAAGAAATAGCTCACATATTTTTAAGGATGTAATATCAGAAATATTTTACAATGCCCCTAAAATGTAACAGAATAAGTCTCTTTGTCAACGATGAGATTATGCAATATGCAATAATATGGTGCTTAGCCTGAGAGCTCTGTTGAATGATTTTTCGACAGTTTAAACCTCGTTTTACAATAAAAAGGAATGTCAGTTCAAATTAAAGGTTGCATAACAGTCAAAATTGACTCATATACACCATAAATAGCTGTATTGATTGACAAACCCGAGGTCGGTTAAAATAACTGTCTTACAATATAACTTGAGTACGCCATACCATTTGATTTCATTGCTCTACTAATTTAATCGTCTTTTGCATATGAAATGAGATGCTGCTTCTATTTCCACACCACTACTATGCCTACAACCTAAACTTCATTACCTATTTCAATAATATGTACGTTTTATATTGCTACACTTTTGGATAATTATTACTGAATACTCATTTCCTTATCTAAACACACTCCTGTTATATTATCTTAGTTATTGCCATTCTATTTTTACGACTTTATTATGACTGCCATTACCAAAATCCGATGTTTAAAAAAGAGAATAAAATATCTGCCATTTAAAAGACTTTGCTGGTTAGAATTTTTCATCTCTCTTCAATTAAAGTCAGAAATTGTACTTACTAAGCAAGTCAAATAAAACTGTCTAGTCTTCAGTTTCTCTGTATGTCCTATGCATGCATTTTCTAAGAGAACACCAACTTTAAATATTGTTCGTATAAATAGAAGGTTGAAGGGTTCTCCCGATCAATACATCTTTCAGCTACTTGTACAAACCATCAGTTATAGTGATTGTTTTCATAGTGCAAAATGTATTTTAGTTGCGACAAGAAACCTTTTTTATTTCAATAAAAACGAAGATTAGGTAGATATACTTCTTCAAAATGGCAGCATAAGGAAAATAAATAGGAAATGAGATTTATAAAGTCAGATGATGCAGGAACCGTCTATGTTTATTATGTTCCTATGTAAATTCTCAATTTACAAGAATATATTTGTAGTTGATTGGTTGTTAGCTGTGGAAAATAATAGCATAAAAAGCAGAACAACTGAAAACTGTGAGGAAGAATTAAAATCACCATTTACATGAAAATAATTGAGTTGTGAATCTGTTAAAGCTTAAATGAAAAAGGAAATAATAAATAACGAAGAAACAGTTATAAGTTTCATTTCAAGACTTTGAAACAAGCGTACCTATAGCTTTTAGTACATCAAATTCGTTTATCATGCGAGTTACTGTGATTTGAAATCGAAAAGATTAGTTGTGCAAAACTCACATCGTAAATGCTAAACTACCACAGACAGGAAAACAAATAATGTAATTTTAAGCACTCAAACACAAGCAAATGACACGACACAAGGCGATATGATGCGACTCAAGTCAACCATCACAGTTTACACAGCATCTGTACTGCGTACTGCGCTGTATTCTATCTATGTATAACATTAATACTTTTTAGACTTCAGACTTGTATTATAAATTCCATCTACAACATAATATGCATGATGAGCTCTGAAAATGCTCTTTCCTTTTTAATTGTTATTTTGTCTCCACTTACGGTTTTAAAAGCTTCGCAGAATAAATTAACTTGGTATGAACATTGAATATATATCGAAATTGCATAATCCTTTCAGGACTTCCAAGAAATAAGTCATGTTACTCCAAATGTTTACCACCAAATTACAATTTGTGCAAAGCACGAAAATATTATTTTTGTAAGAATTGTAAGTGTATTGTTCTTTTGAGTGTAAAAGCTGAGATTCTTTAATACTATCTATCAAGCACTAAAACCAATCAGTAGCAGCTTGAATAAGTATGATTTTCGAAAGTAAAAGCACTCAAATATTAATATGCAAAAAGGAACTCTTGCAACTTGAAAAATGACTGAACTACATTTTACAATGGATAAACTCTCCATGCATTTAGTCTATTAAAGTACATACTCTTTGTAACTATACAAAAGTAATGATTTTATTACAATGAAATTACTTAGATCGTGTCGGTAGACACTACTAATTACTGTTCCGTCATTTTCTTTAATGACAATGGGTTACGCTTTAATTCAGCCAGCTAACTGCTAAAACACGACTTTGTTATATTGTTATTGACTGTGTTATACATTACAAAAACCTACTAATACTCATGTGAGGACTGTGACTGAGATCAGATGAGATTTAGGTTTATGCGAATATAAAAGGAAAGAGACGTGGGCAGAGATTGTGAATGTGGCATGAAGAGATTGAACGGCAATAGTAAGTAAATACACAGCGTCTACACACAGCAAGTACGACAGAAGAGACGAAAAGAGAAGAAGAAGAAGCAGAATAAGAAGTAGAGGAAATAGAGAGAAGATTTTTAGAGAGAGAGAGAGTTGTAGATGGAAAGGGATGATAAGATGATAACGATGAGTACCTCGGAGATGATGTGAACTAGCCGGTGACCCTCAAAGCAGTGCATAAACTGATGAGCCATGACACAATTGGAACATAAGTGATTGGAGCAATCGTAACATCGGGCAACTGCTGATGACTCTTTTGACTTGCATCCCGTGCAACTTTTGTTGCTAAAACTACTGTCTCCGATCCTATTAGTGCTCTCTGTCACTTTGATGAAGTTCGTCACGGCGAAATCCGCCAACAAACCAGCAACTCCCTAGCACAATAAATGGTCAGCTCAATTTCAGACAAATTCTACTCACAATGTCTTTTTGCATCATCAACTTTTCTCCAACCGGGAGCTTTTACAGCAAACTTAATAATGTAATGCTACATCTACTCACAAACGGACTATAATGCTTACTGTCTACGGCTATACACTACATTTATTTGCTGCAACCGTCTAATAGTCTAGAATTATTGAAAGGCAGAGTGCAAGTTACATACAAAATCATACGTTATGAATATACAGGAAAAATTTCATTCACAGTAAGGTAAATAATTTCTACGAATGCATAATAAATAAATAAATAAACTAGCAGAGAGCTGGTTTCGTAAATTATAAGACATAATATCGTTACTGTGTCATTGAAGGTAATACATGAGATGTAAATTGTAACTAGTCGAGGATTCAATTGTGTATTGAGTAATTCAAATCGATATTGTTTATTCCTACTGAGTCCAATGACGTCATTGTCATATAATTTTGTTCTGTCTGGTGTAAACATGATTACAAGATTACGTAATGTCAGCCAGCAGTCAGAGCAGAGAACCCAATCAGAGTTTTCTAAAAGTCAATACTGAATTTGTCAACGCTCGATGCCAAAAATGCTAATATATATTAATTAATGCTGACCCATAAAAACAACCGAAGTTACAAACAAAAGGCCACTTGAGGCGTCATCATCATCATCAAATCCATTATTACCACAAAATCCCATTCACCAGAACCCTAATTGTAAGAAATAACCATTACTGTATATTATTAGGCATGCCTACTGTCAAACTCAAAAAATAAGACAAGATCAGAGAAATAGATTGCATATTTTATATATATATTGCAAAAGAATATAAGGTATACAATATGTAGATTGTATTACTATATCCCTTGTGTATCTAATTAATTATAAAATGAATCCCAATATCCCATAAGTGCAGCAATATTATTGTAAAAGCGAGTTTGCAAGTATAATCAGAGAGGAGCGTGTCTAGAGGCGTATAAAGTTACACAAACTAACCAAAGCAAGGTTATTTTATTATGAGTCTATTTGTATTCCAGTTCGAGGTGAACTCTGAAAATCAATTCATCTGGCGGTTACACAAGTGAAAGCCGAAGATTTTCCCAAGTGTCCTTGATTTTCATTTCAATATATACATTTTAAGTAACTGGGTATCTTAATAGCATTAACTAAAATTTGTGATGATAATGATGCCAAGTCCAGCATAAAGTGAAGCTTCGAACTTGTAAACACGAAAGTGTAAGTGTTAGTGTAAATGTTCTAAGGCTGGAATGAAGTGGTTGATGGAAGGCTAAGGAAATACACAGATGAAGAAGAAGACGAAGAAGACGAAGAAAGAGGAGGAGAATACGACGAAGGGGTTGTGTGATATAAATAGCCAAGTTTAGAAACTCTAATAAGGTCATTTCGTAGAAGGATAAGTCTGACGGATGTGCCATGTCATGTCCTCTCCTCATCGGTGAGCTTACTCTCTGTCGACGAAACAAAGTCAATTCTTTTGCTTCACGTGCAGTTAGCCACCACCATGAAAGTGCCAGATACAATTAAGGTACGGCAGTGGGAGAAACTGATACTAATAGGAGAAATAGAATAAGTTTAAGTGTAACAGGAGAATAAATAAGTGTTCCTCCGTCATTACGCACACCCGTGTGTGCTAATACAAGACGATCAAATCCACAACTTATCATTCTGTCTATTTCCAGCCTATCTGTCTGTCTGTTTTTTTATGCCCGACCCTTCTTTCCACTCCTCAAAACGCATAGAAGCGACTGGCATTTAATGTAAAAGTCTCATCACACTGAACATGTCATTCTCACTGACACTACAGGAATATGTCATAATAAAAGTAATGCACGATAGGAAGGATTTATGCTTCACAGGTATAAAAATCCACACGGGTAACTTCCATCGATAACTTCAACAGGCTTTAATAACTTGCAGAGAGGTGTATTCTGGGAATTACGTAATTTATACCATCTCTTCGCTCACATGCCATTACATGTGCAAAATGACAGTAAAGAATTCATGGCTATACTACTTCTAATAATATTATCCCTGTTTTCTAATACATGCGGTTACGCAAGGAATTTCAATGGCGTGATTAAATATTTTTATGATTTGCAATTTGGATTTTGCGAAATGTACATAATATAATTATTTTGAGATTCTTTAATAAAAATCCGAAGAGAAGAGAAGTTGGAGTTTCTCGATATTTTTTAATAATCTACAAGATGAAATTGAAAGCATCTATTGTCTATTGTGTTTATCATGCTACAATAAATATTGACATTGTATATTGTATATATACAGAAAGTATTAGTAGACTTTTTAGGAGTTGCGTAGGTAAGTTATTAAACGCAGTACCTATAATGTTGCGTTTTGTGATAATCCTGTGAAATGAATCTATTTTAATTTCTATACTATAATTAATAACATAGAGATTCTGAAAGCACTCTGCAAATTAGACATTGATTGCAACAGTTTATGTTGCATAGAAAAAGTTGATTATGGCTGAATGCAACAATTATATCCAAGTTTAGTAGTAGTCCGATACATATATGTGTGCACACTTACACGACATGGAAAACTAATTAGACAAAAACTAATTGCCCGTCGTAGTTGCTCGTGCACTCAGCTAGATCCATGACAAATGGAATGAAGTTTCAGTGTCCCACGCGTGTGTACATTAGAATTTCCCTAATAACACCGTGCTTTAATTAGTGTAAGATTTTTTCTTTAGGACTCATGTTAGTCAAGTTAATAAAGTTAGTACGTACAAATACGTACACAGCATCCCAAACAGTCGAAATGCTTAGAGTTTGAGTCATTTAACAATAAGTAGCGGAGGAGAGGTGTGTATCTTATGTTAACACTCTGCACTAAAGTACAATGCCTAAAGTAGTTAGTGGAGTGGGTATGATGCATTAAATTGCTAACTAGAAAGTTTCTTACACTCCCAGGGACGACAAGCGCATACATGAGCAAAATAATCAGTTGAGTAGTTCAACTGTATATTATTTTCAGTAGGTACCAACGACCACCACACCATATTCGCCATCCATTTTCTCTGCTCCCCTGTCTTTAAGAAATGATTTTTTGGAGACAAATTCCAAAACTAAAAACTCCGATAGCTAAATGCAAGTCGCAACATAAAAAGTAACGGTTATATAGACTCTACTCTAAAATTACACATCACCAGACATATTTCAGTACCAAAACGTTTCAAGCAAATTCAATTACATTCTATAATACGAATCAAAAAATACCTTAGGTATTTATTGTGTAAAACATAATTTAAATTTTTATTACTTGAAGAAAACTACTCGTTTCGGAGTTATACTCCATGTGAAGGTGGCAATGGAAGAGAAATTGGTAGAAACTTTACTGTGTCGGTAAAGATATGAGAAGCAGCAAGCTCTGGGAGATGATGATTTGTTTGAAGTTTGTGTAAGTAAAATGAAACTGAAAGCTGCCATTAAGTTGTTCTGACTTTATTCTCTGTAGGTTTGTCTCTCTGTTGCTGCTGGGTTGTTTCATTGTGCATTACTATTACTGTGTTACCATTACCACAGCCCAGCTAAAGATACCTATGCATGTGCCAGTTTCTCACCGTTACATCTGTTGTGTAATACTCAATTATTATTTATATACCATTTTATTTGCAACAAATGGAAGAGCGAAGTAAAACACATTGTGATAAAATGCATACCTTGATATATAAAACACTCTGTGCCAGACTAAGTTAGGAGAATTGCTAACCCACAATCAGTGATATACTCAGAATACTTTAGTCATTTCAGATAGATACAGAATGCACATTGGTAGTACTACTAAAGCTACTTTGTGCATTGTCGCACAACTTTACTAAGGGAAGGGAAAAGATATAGATAGTAAATAGCGTAAAGATAAACTCGTGTAAACTACCTGATACTATAATACAATAATGAATGTATATATAAGTATAAGTGTACAACGCACTTTCGACTAATGTACAATTAGACAGATATATAGGTACATCTTTTGCAACTTGCAACGCTCTGACAGAGAAAGGCAGTGGATGTCGATATCGTCTTTGTTATAATAAACATATAATAAGTGAGTGAGTGAATTGTTCGTGAGCTGTCTTGTGTGTTTGATATATACAGAAGTTAATACCTACTTTGTCTCATGCTCATCCTTCCTTTAACCTAAACCAGAAGTCATTCACAACAGCAACAACAACAACAGCTCTAAAAGCCACCCATATATCCCATCATTCCCATTGCCCATGTATGTTCCACGACCACCACCGGGAAACATAGTTTCACTCTCTCTTTCTAGAAACTTTATTGTATTTACAATCTAAAGAGACGAAATTATCATTAGGAAGTGCACAGAGGTAGAAGTGGAAGACAATCTTAATGATATAAAGTTTGGATATTATGCACAATAATAGTAATAGTAGTAGTAGTAGTAGTAATAATATACAATATAAGTACTGAAGCAGTAATAATAAATGCTACATAATGTCACAACGAGAACCAAACAACCTTCCGTGGTGTTTACTATTTACAATCTATTTTCGTGTACGGTAGAGTCTAGTTTGATTGTAAATGATGTTGTACGTCGTGCATTATTGCTTTCTAGCATTAAGTTTCATTACGGTATATCCTTACCTAATAAAAACTAAGAGTTCTAACATTGCAAAATGTATTGGCTGCAGAAAAAAGTTAGACTTAGAGGAACAGTTGCTTTACGGATATACTTTCAGTAATATACGTCAAAAAGGTGTTTTAGTAAAACAAATAAATTATGTCATATTATTACTACCGTTTTATTACGGTCGACCTGGAATAAACTTCGTTTCTACTAATGACTTCTAAGAACAAGTCGAATTTGTAACTAAAGCACAAGATGCTGCCATTTTCATGCAAGGAATTATTTTCTGCCTGGATGGATATTATTATCATTAGAATATACGAAACTATTTCTTATGGTCTGTTTTTTTAATCAGTCCGTCTATTTCTTATGCTGTATGTGAATTGATTCCCTTCCAAGTTAGTGTTTTAAAAATCGTCTTTTAAGTTGTGATATTTTTTACCTGAGAGCTAAGAGGGCATTCCTGACGACAAGAAGGGCAGACAAGGCGATCTCCAAACTCTTGTGCTTTCTCGAGACAATCTTGGCAGAATGTGTGAAGACATGGGAGCACTTTGGGTCTAGTAAAGATTTCATGGCAAAGTCCACACTTTAGGTTGTTGTGGCTGTATCCATTTGGTGAAGAGAGTCTGTTGAAATCTCCGTTGATGTGTTTGGAGCCTCCGTTGCAGAACCCGTTGCTCAAAAGTCCGTTGGTTATGTTCAGATGAGGAAATATTATGGAGCTGCTTGTGCTGGAACTGGAACTAGAACCATGACTTCCATTTCCCAGCTCCAAACCCAGTCCTAAATCATTTGGATCAACGAAAGAGCCCAAGGTGGGTGCCCCCGACAATGAATCTACTGAGGGCGTCGGAGAACTCATAGTTTTCCACTTCATATAAAGATTCAAAGGCTTTCACTATCACAATTCCTGGGATATCTAAAATCAACAAATAACATCATCCATTGTAGAAACTTTCAAAACCTTCCCCCCAAAGTAAAAGTACATTTTATGGTTCTTAGTATTACTCAAAATTCCCCTTAAAATTATTACACCACTCCTGCAGTATTATTCAGCACGTTATTGCAGACTTTCTTTCTAGTTATATTATGTGAGTTCTATCAAGTGTAATATTTATTACAACTACATATTATATTGAAAACCAGAACTTACACTAAAACAGTAAAACATACAAAATCAATACAGCAACACAAACCTTCTGTTTTGTTTCCATTGATTTCCTTTCTTTAACCGTATAAACATCGTTAGCAACATTCAGAATGCTGATCTTTGCCAACATTATGCATTGAAATGAAAATCCAAGTTTTGTGGAGAAGTACAATAATATTAATAATGAGATATTTTCGCATATTTTATTTCCAACTAACCAAGTGGACGAGAAGAGTCTACTACTAACTCTCTACAAATCATAATAACTTCATAATACACCCACAGTTAATTTTCATATCTGACATGAAAAACAAAACCGTGTAATATCATAACGTGCAAAGCTAACAAGTCAAAGAGCATCCACTCTCCAAGTAAATCATCGTGTGAACGCAGTAGTAGAATAATGAATGTCGCTATTTGGCAGACTGTAGACTGCTTAAAACAGCACTCTTTCTTAATACGAACTAATAGACCCCCACAGACACAACATCATTCAAACCAACAAAAGCCATAACATTAATGCACATATCTACTCGAAATAAACTTCGTCTGCAAGAATTTATTACGCACTACATTCACCAGAAAATTCGCCGTCGTAGGGAAAACTTTGTTTTCTGACACAGTAGTAGACGTTTATTACGTATTAAATTATTAATATTCTATTAAAGTTTTTTTCAATGTATATAAAGTTTTTTTAGTAGTCTCAGGCAGAAATTAACAGTAACAAACTGTTGAAACATTATATAATTCTCGGCCAATTGATCATAGTGTTATTCTCTTTGTACTGATAATAAAGGAAATGAAATAATCTGATTAGCTACTCATTATTAGAGTAATGCAATTAATATTTAAATGACATTCATTCCATTAAATTACTACATGAACAGTTATTTGCAACAACTGGGAAAGATGCACAGTGCAATACAACAAAGCATTTGTTACAATCCCATCATTAAGTAAGAGTGAGTCAACAAAACAAGTCTGTTGGTTATAAACCACATCCACAGCAGTTGTTTAGGTAGAAGAACTTAGGCATTGCTTTAGAACTCACAGGAGAGAATATAAATTGGCCTATGTAGTGGCATAGCAGCTGAGTGCATTTCATGGCATGGGAAGTTGTAACGCTCCAAAAGGTAAGCTGATTCATGATTTGCAAGTCAGTATGCCTTTGCTTGCCTTGTGCATTATTATTATAGATATTACGTATTCATAAGCTGGTTTTCCTTCATGCACTCCTTACAGCTATTCTTGTATTCTATAATATAACAGTTAAATGCAGCAGTAAAGGAAAGTGTATAATATTATTATCATTTCAGTAGCAATATAGCAAGTAGTAATTCTTTGTATGTAAATGTATGTCATGCAATCCAACACTGATAAGTCGGTAGGAGCTGTTGGAGGTAAAGTAACAAAGCAATTTATTAGCACCTTCTACCTAATGTAGTACCTCTGCTATCAATCTCATGTAATGTACTCTAGCAATGAAAATATTGTCATGTGCAATGTATTCGCACATTAATTACCAGCATCATGACCGATGTGAGGATCGGCTTTCGCTTTCTGAGCAATTCATTATTGACACAATCTGAACACTTTTAGTTTCTGTGCAAAAAGTTACTTTTTACACTGCGGCTATAGAAATTCTCACTTGAGACATTTTGCACACGTCAGGACATTTAAATCAGAAAGCTAATGAAAAGTCGTCTGAAATTGTGAGTAAGACAAGACAATACTTTTATAAACTTTAAATATTACTACAAATTGACAAACAAATGAGAAACAAACCTTGTACAGTATCGTAGGATTACTCTACAGGAAATATTTTCTGTTCAGTCTTTTACAATGCAAGTCACCGTATGAGGGAAATTAGCTTCATAGGCAAAACAAATTGGTAAACCTTGCGGCACACTTTCCACACAAATCTACACAGCCATAATATTATCACCGAACTGAGTACTTTCATATAAATGTAACAATGCGATCTCTACTTACATGAAAACACTTTGTTCACTCTTTCATTTCTACTACAACACTCTTCGACTGAATTCACTTCCACAGCATAGAACAGAACAAAGCAACATACGAAATAGCCAACTGTACGTAAATCCACACAATGAATTCAGGTGGTAGTACGTGATGATGTAAAATGATTCAGTTTAACTTCCCACTGACTCATTCAGTCTTCTATAATTCAGCAAGGAACTTCTAATGTAAATGTATCTCTACACACCACAACAAAGTTACTGTCACTCCTAATGCAATCTAATGTATAAAATGCTGTATACATTACATTATTCCCGACCACAGAAAACAGGACTACGTACTCTATTACATATTATAATGCAACAACTCCACCATGGTACGATGATGATTTTGTGTCAAAATGCCACTACCAATGTAGAGCTGATTGAACTTGACATTTATTAATAAACACAGTTTTCTGAGTAGCCGAGTAAGAGTTGCAGTATCTGTACATCACATCACGACAATACGAACAGACTTATAATATTATACGTACAGAGACGTATGTATATGTACACGAAAGAGTGAGAAAATTCAACAAGAGTTACTTGAACAACGTATATTGCTTTGTGTATACACGATCTGGAGGTAATTGATTGGTTGAGCTATGTATGTTGTTGTAAAATGTAAATGCAACTTTAATAGTATTTTAAACCTGTGTATGTAATATAATGACAATAAATAACGATTTGAGAAGACTAGAATGTAGTAGTAATAGTTAATAGTAATAACATGACGGTAATTGTATTTTAGAGTAATACATGTGATATGACACGATATGCCTAACAATTATTCTATGAACCGAGTATCCGGCAGAAGAAATGTTCGGAATTTTCGGAGTTTCCGTTGAGTTGTTGTTTCCAAGTGCTACGTTTACCAGTAGTGTGCTGCTGTCTGTATTGCCACTCTACTACCAGACCACTGTGTTTCTACAGCTAGCTGCAGAGCTACTTCAAACTCCAGTCCCAGTCAAGTAGTAAAGTCAAAGTCAACTAGCTCAGTTTTACCAGTTGTTGTGTGCGTTTCCAAACTAAGAACGGGGATATACAGAAACGTCTGAGCAGAAGTATCCCACAGTATCTCTCTTTTTCTGCCTGCGTCTGTCTCTGTCTCTCTCCGTGTGTATGTGTGTCTGTATGTGTTCTACAACCGACTCTCCTCGCTTTGAATTGGTTTGGAAGGGTTTGTGTGTACAAAGTGGAAGTAGTCGTAGTAGAAGAGCAGAGGTAGTAATAGTAAGTTTCTCGTCACGTTGTTATTGTTAGTAACCAAGCCATCGATTCATGGACGGTGTTGTTCCTACAGTTTGCAAGTATATAGATAGAGCCAGAAAGTTCTTTAAGTTTCAGTCGTTTACAAGGAAGACGGAGGAGTAAAAACGAGAATATACAAAGGGAGAGGAGACGAGCTATATAAGCGAACGAATGAACGAAAAACGAGACCAGAAGAGCAGACACACAGAGCAGCAGCAATTGCAGTCAGAGTCACAGTCAGCCAGCGCAGTGTTTGTTGTGCAGAGTGAGAGAGAGAGAGAGAGAGAGGAAGGGGCCAGAGGGAAGGAAGACCATGACCATGCCATTCCATCATCAATGCAATCCTCCCTTATACAAGTATACTTGTGTTATATCCAACTACTACTTCAATATTACTACATATTACAATTAAAGCTTCTTCTCATATAAATATAAGTATGACTCGTCTTCCTCTCTTACACGCTCATGGAATACTCATGCCTTGCATTTGCCTGCGTTCCTAGTACAAAATCATATATAGAGACACGTATATAATATCTTCCTTATATTGTGTACTTAGATACAGAGAGAGAGAGAGAGGAGTAGTGTTAGTAGTAGTAATTCCAGTGGCGACGAGATGAAAGCCTGGCCAAAAGAATCAGAGGAGCAAACGAGGTGCACTAAAGTAAAGGAAAGGAGGAAGATAGGGCAGAGTTTGAGAGACAGAAAGAGAGAGAGAAGCAGGAAAAGGGAACCAAACCAAGTCATCGTCATATCATCGTAGAATGGTGGTGGAAGTAGTCTCTAGTTTTGGAGTAGGACGTGTATAGAGCTGTGGCATGGAATGGGGATAGAATGGATCCGGGAGACGATAGACCTCACCACACCAAACCATAGAGAGTCGAACAGGAGGGAGTTTCTATGGATACTTTACAACTACACCATTCCCATTGAATTTCAGACGAGATGGAATAGTATTAGGAGTAGAAGTAGTGGCAGAACAGGAGAAGTACGAGAGAAGAAGTGTAAAGAGAAGTACACACATCCAACCTACACACAACAACACGTCTTCTCTGCTGCTTTGAACTCCCTGGTTGACTACTGTAGCCGACGAACAGTCGACTGCCTCTGAAAGTCTCCAATATTCTTCAATCCCAAGTAAAAACCTTGTTTCTTGCTGCAAGAGTATCATCATCATCTATCCAGTTCCAGAACAGTAGATATGACGTATACGAAGCAGGAATTGAACTATGCTACAATTGCTGCCTCTCTCTCTCTCTCTCTCTCTCTCTGAAACGAAGTGCCATGCCACTGCATGCTACTCCTCTCGGAAAGTGCACACACAAAACTAGAACTGTAAGCTACACATAACTATAACATAACGTCGTTGCATACACAACATAATGTAGAATGAAACTTGTAAGTTCTAACCTAAAACTACAGCAGAACCAGAACCTACCTTCCCCACTACTTCCCTTCTTTCCATTCTATGGCAATTTTTAATATTACTCCAAACACGCACTCCACTTCCAATACTTCAACCATAGCTCCCGGCTTAACCCAATCCACTCATATACGAGCACAGTCATCTTATTTCATGTAAGTGAACAGAAGACCAGAGAGAAGAGTATTGCATTCCCTTACGACTTACGACACAGAAACTAGGGATGTAACAGAAAATCATTCCGGAAGAGTCTTCCCACCTTTCTATGCCATTACTGAATTTGTACAATTTTTACTACGTGGAAACGACATGGCCATTAAGCCCTGTGAATTGAGATGGCACCCGCATGGATTCCTAGCTACGGCACTGATCCCTGTGTCAACTGCACAGTCAATGTCTTGTAGAGCAGGAGAGTAAGTATGAGAATACATACATCGAGATGACTTTAGCAGTTACCACTACTACTACAGATATTATGACTATACAGAAAATCCTGTGAGTTTGTTGCTTTCTTTCTCCTTACTTTACTTACAACATGCATGTGCTATATACGAACATGTACATATGGGCCTTCTGCTGCCGCTCTGTTATATTCTGAGGTCGGTCTCCGTAATCGGTTAACAGTATTGGCCATGTCTCTCGTTGCTGTTGCCATAACCTGGCTCTTCTCTTCCCTATGGCTATGATTATATCCCACCCTCCTGTGTATAATTGACGCTGTCATGCTCGCCTTTATTATAAAAGGAATACTACTACTCTCTGCCTTGCATTTCCCATTGCCTCATGCTTGTCTCTATAGTCTACCTACAGCTAACTCGGATCGGATCTCATGTGAGATTTACCTACAGTTAGAACACATTACTGCAACACTACTACTTTACTACACTCTGCAAGCAATACATGGATGGTTTGGATAAAGAAGGAAAGATTGAAGCCGGCATGGGCTGTGGCAGAGCAGTCCTGGACAAAAGACGTTGAAACCAATGCTCCCGACCCGTGTCAGAGAGCTAGACCATCAGTATATGCATTTTCTTTCCCTTCAGTCTTCTCATAGGAATAATAATTCCGATGAACATTCCCTGCTACTACTGCTATTACTGCTTTACTACTCCCGGAGTCGTAAACCCACTACTTCCTTCATTCAAGAAGGGTGTTGTACTTGCACTGATCGAATAACACACGGATATAACTATAAAACCGACAAAGAATTCAATACACATAAGTACATACTGCAATACTTTAAATGTCATTCTTAAAAGCTTCGTTTAATTAATTGCATTAATAAATGCAAGTGTACCGAATGCAACTTGGAATGCTCAAATGTACACTAAACTCATTTAGTTTGTGGAAATATTATACAGGGATTGGTAAAAAGATGTCTATGTATTTTGTAGTATGATATAATAATGTACATCGTTTGTACATGTGACATGCATATTTATTTCCTTTGTTCAGACTTGATGTTACACAAAAACCAGATTACAGGTAACATGATTTTGGTATTGATGAGCAAAGAAGACAACTAAAATGTTTGATATAAAAAATGACGTTTGTAAGCTTTTGACAGGATGCTAGATCCTCCGTAGACATGTGGTAACGAAAACGAAGCAAAGTACAAAGGAAGTTGACAATTAAGATGTGAATGTGACATGGACATTTCTATTGATACAAGATTCTATGTACTTTGATACAAGTTTTAGCATTTGATATTTGAGAACCAACCTGTTTGACTTCATAGTTTACCTTACCACCACCGGAAATGTTTTTAACATACTAACAGCATACTTTTACACACAAATGACGTAACTTTGAAGTCTACGAGTTACTGAGAAATGTTTGATTTTGATTGTTATGTTGGTGTACCGCAATAATATTTTATTTCGTGTTATAATACTATATATGTCAGATTTATTCAATATTGAATACTTTGTAACAAGAAATTGTGAACAATAAAAGCTTTTACCTTTAAATGTTTCTCCAATAACCTCGTACGTTATTTCAAAGGATGAAAGAGTAGAAATAAGTATTTCAAAATGAAATATTATTCTTAATATTTCGCTTATTATGTTGTATTTCACTTTTATGAAACCAGCTTTGAGTATTATAAATTGTAATCTATTCAGGAACACACTAATTCACTTTTAAAACTAAAAAATACTAAAATCGGTTCATAATTCAGATAAATGCCGGGTTCGGATTCGAAAACATACTACGAATAAAAGTGAAGAACCTCAAACCAGTACAGCGTCGCACGTCGCACGAATTACAAAACGCACGCAACTGCACAGTTCACATGAATGAACTGGGATCGGGAAACAAAGAGGCTTAGTACAAGCCACAGTTTGACAACTTGCAAATTTTTTTGATAATGCACATTGATAATATTATTTTATGCAATTGTTGTACTAATTGAACTGTTTGGGAATTTTATGCATTAATTTTCGTAATATTATAAGTTTGTAATACATGTACATGTTGCCGAGTTGATTTATAATATCATCATGATTGTTCTATGATATATCCAACATACTACAACAAGCAAACCAAATATTGAGGGTATTCACGTAAATTACTATCTACGTATCGGATCGTTTCATACAAAGTTTACAATTCTTACAAAATGTCCAGCGTGAAGTGAACACATCTTTATTAGGAATGGCTCAACTCACTTTTGATAGTATAGTTCGCAATTGCTCTTTGTATGTGTCTCGATTACGAAGTACGATGAAAACATATATGCCTTTGTTCAGTGTATATGTGCACAACGACACTGTAAAGATGGTAATTGGTTGATTCAAATAGTAGCGCCTTGGTAAACTTTACGAATTAAAAGCCTAAATTGCACGACTCTTACGACATAGCATGCTTTACAAGCTAATATTATACGAACAAGAATGATTAAAGCCAACATTTCCGAACAAAACCAAATCCACTTGATTACGATTGGCTATATAATTTTAATTGATTTTCAAAATATTTCGCCTTGTCGCCAGGAGATCATCTTTGCCATCTTATGAGATAAAGTAAATCATACCTTTTGGCTCGTTAAACTTCTTAAGAAACGTAACTGCTCTGTTTGATACTCAGGCGCTCTGACAACAACCTCGTTTCATTAGCTTCGTAAATATGGTTACGATTCAATGGATACGAACCGTACGCAGAATAAGTGAATACCCTCATTATACTTGTAATATTGTTATGTGTGTTTGACTATAACAAAGTAGTATTATTGTTAAAGTATTTAGTATTTACACACATTTAGTGACTTTCAAGTGTAAATTAGAACTGAGGAAGGACGTTCTAAAGTGGATATGTCTTGTATTCTTGAAAATAGCAATCCTGCAGTTGCCATCCTCGTGTACTGTACTAAAACGTATAGAAAATTGTCATTTACATACAATTGCCGTCTTAGTCAGAGAGTACACTGAATATAAGTATATAGGTAATAAAAGATATCAATAGTACATAAATGGTAAAATAAACACATGAACTCATTCATAGTCAAATAGTATTATGCAAATACACTGATGAGACATTTCACTTGTTTCCTTGTTGTGAGATAAGAGCAGCCAATTATAATACACATGCAACTACGATTGAAAAAATACAGGCAACAAGACAAACATACCGATGACGAAGGTATGATGCTTAACAACAACGTAGTGACATTAAAGACGACACAGTAAATCCAAAGAATATTATTATGCATGGCAATAGTAAGTGAGACCATGAGAAATATATCGCTGAACAGAGTATATGGATCAATTTTACATTATTGCTTAAAACTCCACAAGTTTTTGAGCTTTGTGCTTAATATCTGTATGTCAGCTGAAATCAATGGACAATGAAATGTATTTTACCTGTCCTGCACTACAAAAAGGAAGAGAAAAATTTCCATAGAGAGGGAATCTGTTGAAGCAGACAAGAATGGCATAATATGAATAACAATAGAAATCTGTTGGCGGTGTGTGCATGTGAGATGTAACGACAACAGTTGACATAATAACAGAAAGAACCGAGAAATGAAAGAATCGATACGACAGCTAGTTTGCCTGTTCCAAGAAACTAACCAAACAAAGTGAACGACTGAAAATCATCATTACAGAAGTAATGACATTTCTACCTCGTTAGGAAAATGTCAGCTAGAGTTGCGTATTATATCTGAATGACAATTTTGTTTGTCAGTTCGTTTGACGACTTCTGATGAATAGGATACTGTGCAATCATCCACGGAAATAAGTAGACAACAGTTCTCATGTACAAATGCAAATAAATGGCAATAGGTACAACTATAATATAATACGTTGTATTGTATACCTTTATTTACCCGTGATGTGATGTGAGGGACAACAGGTACTACGTAGTAGGAATAACCAAATTAATCACTCTATATATAGGAATATCGAACTTTCGGCTACTCTAACAACTTTTTCTACTGTTGATGGTACACATATAAAATGGTTCGCCATTATCGTCATTAGTACTCATATGATAGTATGACGGTTATCTCCTAATAATGTCGACTGTGTCCACTGGGACATGAAGATATATTTCTTGCCTTGTCTAAGAGATGCCCGATCATAATGATCAATACCTATCTCTTACATTACAATTTGTTTATTTCTGTCCTTGTATTCTCGATTTCAGAGTTGACCTGAATGTACGCACAAACAACGCAAATAAAATAATTTACGTCAATTGTGACCTCTTGTTAAATCTCCTGCACGTTGTGATGCACGTGAGAATTTTTAATGGTGCAATTTTTAGAAATTTTGTAATATTAGGTATTTGGGTTTAATATAACCAACATGAGTGGACTTTTACATGCGTGCTTAATGAATAATATAAATAGAGAAGGTAAAACCAGTTAGTTAAAATTTAATTTTGGAATCAGGATTACTTTTTGGGGTTTCCAACCTCGGAGAAGCCTACCAATGGTTATATGAAGAGCAAAGTGTAATTTAAGGAGTTGAAACACAAAGGTGCAGTATTATGGACTTTGGAATGGAAAGACACAGAAAGAGATAATAATGATTCTAATGAAGTAATTCTGGTGGCAGAGAAGAGAGAAATGTAGCAGTAAAGTGCGGTATTCCATATCTAGACACACATGTAAAGTAATTTCCAATTCCATGAAAATATCGTGCTGTTTGCTACTCTTGTCGTTTTGTCCTCTTTCCCCTTGTTAATTATTTCAGGTTCAAGGTCTTGACGCATGCGATGCCATTCTCGGTTTATGTGATTGGCTCCAAGTAAGTGTGTGTATTTGTGTATAACTTCTCTACATATTCCTGTGCATTAGTAGTTGAGTTTGTGACTCTGAACCGAGCGAACGATCGAATGTAATGCAATATTTAAGCTGAACCAGAGAGGCAGTCAACGTACACCGCGGAGGCAGAATACTTAATCCTTATGAACATTCTGTAATAATGTAAAACTTTGGGCAACAACAGCAACAGTATGCTACAGAAATTTTTGCTAATGAATTGAGTTTATATTCCTTCATGCTAGTAGTTCCTTTGCCACCAATGAGTTTTAATAGGCAATCACTAAATTGACCAGCCGCGTAGATTACTAACACGGACTTACAAACTTCACTTGCTTGGCACGACATGTCTCGGATGACCAGTCGTCGTAGTCAGAATGAATAAGTCCTAAAATGTTTTTCATTGTAAGATTGAGCAAACAAAAGGATCAGGTTCACTTTTTGCGTAGGTAGATGCTTTCCAAACTCTGATTTGATAGATTTTGCAACGCAGTTCACCTTTATTTATAAGGGTATAAATTTACCTATGTGTACATCTTTGAAGATTCTCAATACTAGCACTATAATAATTGTATAAGGAAGTTGCAAGATGATACGGGGCTTGTTAAATACTGTAGTAACTTTATCTTTCCATTTTCTCTCAAAACTTGGAACTGATACAATTCTTGCTAGTATTACGTAATACTGTGTGTATATATATACACATATAATTTATATTTATAAAGTAGATCGTTATAATTATTAATACCTAATATAATATATATATTAGGTTTATAAATCTCAGCTTTATTATGTATAAGTATAGTTCAATGAAATTATTCTAGGAACAGAAATGAAGTTTCGTCCAGGGCCATAATATCTTTAGATTTTCGATACTTCAAAGTCTTAGAGTTGCTAATAGAAGAATCCACTTCTTTATATTTCGGTGATACCTAAATATCGTTGCAACTGGATTAATTTTCTTTCAGTGACGTCTTTATTTTCATAACTTTCCAAGGAACATCTCGAATCCATCTCTTTTGAAACTAATATTTCATGCTACAATGCTAGAAAATTTGAAAACTTGATTATATGTGCAAGGCCATATTTGTAAAGCTTCAGTAATCAGTAAAAATCAGTTTTGTGAAATAGTAGATCTAAGAAAGTTTTTCGTTCAAGATAAATGTAGTTTATTTCTTAGCAGCAGTAAGTAACTTGCGTATAAATAAGTATGAGCAAGTTCTGATCTGTCTAATCACAATGCTATAATGCAATTATACTTAAACTAACTAAGGTGTCATGAAGTAAGTACAATGATAAGTCAAAAGAGTCTTTGACATTTATCATGAAGTCAGGTGCCAAATATCTGAATCACCTTTTTCACACTCTGCACATATTGTCTCATGTTTGCGAATGCCACTCTGTCAGGGACCTAACAGTCCATTTCTCTATTTTTCTACGTGTTATTCTACCTCTCTTCGTTCCACCTGTTTGGTGTCTTCCACAATTTCACATTTTGAAGACGTCTTGCGTGTGTGGCCTATAGCTGTCTGCTGCCTACGATTTCCCCATATATAAAATTTATTGCATTACATTCTTATAATTAATAGTGGAATAGGATTTAAAGATAAGTCCGCACTACATATGACTTCTACTTATACTGCACAGCGTTTTTTCCGGGAAAACTAGCTCATGGAGGGTACCTACTATGAGAATTTGCATAATGCAATTGCACAGGATCCCTTTTATGGGTGTATTTATTTAAATATGTTTTTCATTTGTAGTTCTAGCAGTTGCAGAGAGTTCTATAATACAATGGCGTTCCTGACAAGGTTTTTAAATATGGATGGGATTTATTTGCAAATAAAGGATGTGCATAACCTAACAATGAGTGGAATGGGTGGGGCGAAACTTTTTCTAGTAAAGTATCATATCAGATTAGTTGTGCTGCGCCGTTCAGTTCACAAGAGCGACGACAAGTACCAATCTCTAGATAGAATGGGATTGTGTGTTAGTAGTGTTCTTTGGGATTGCATACATATAACACAATACAGTAATATAAAGCAAGATAACACATCGCAGCAAGTCGCAAAGAAGAGAATAGATGACTGCCTCTGATTTTGTTATTGCAGATAGCATCAGCATGAACGTTTCTCTGTGGGAAGACTGCATCACAAGACAAGACAAGAAACGAGAAAAAAAGAAACGAAACGGCATGGAAATCAAATCAACACTTAAAATAATATATACGCAGATATGCACCTTCCTTTTACTTACAGCTCAACTTACTAAAAACATTACAATAATATAATATACCTAATGTGTGTTCCATGTTCCTACATTTACATTACCCATACAAAATACATGCATACTAAAATATGTATATTGTAGGTAATATAAAAATATATACAGACTGCAGGACTGAAACTACAGAAGAGCATAGGCAAGCATACTACAGGAGTATAAAATGAAAGAGAAGGGAGCCCATAGAGAGCTTGAATATGATAGCATAATATTTTGCATAGCAGAGAACTACAAAATTACACTGTTATATCTTTACATATGACTTTGCCACAGTACACTACTTCTTCTACTATTTACCTTATTGCAAAGTTCGATCACCTCAAGAATTGAATGCACTTTCTTTTATAAGGAAGACCAAGGAAGATTCAGTTGCCATTGCAATACATTACGCTTACATGGCATATTATCTGCCTTGATATGGTCCTTTAGGCTGTGTCGTGTAATTTTTATGTTAATTCGTGCATCTCTTGTCTTATCGCGTCGTGCCTTCCCTTGCCTATCCTCTAACTTATTTGTTTAGGTAGGTATATATAACATAATAATAATATACCAGAGGAGTTGGACAACTATAATAGTTCGTATAAGCTTATCTTTCGAAATTCGAAATGCTCATTTATTTGGAACTTTTGCCTCTGCAAAATTATTCGCTATCAAAAGTAACAGCTCAACATAAATGTCAAATAGGAAGAGAATGTAAAATAATAATCCTCTTCCCAACACTGCCACATGCGAGAATACCACTGTCATATTATTATCTACATATCGGAAATGTGAAAACAAGGACCCCATATAGCGTTGTTGACTTCGACGAAGTATTATGCTCATTCTGTGCAATGTATCCCCAATCAAATGCTGAAATGCTTTTTTGTCAAATTACATTCACATATACCTATACTTATACATAAGTACCTCTTAAGCTATATAAACTTTGGAGAGATCTAAAAATATTTCCTCTAAAACCTTTTTCTGGAATTGCTAACAGGAAAATCGATAGAAAATTAAATTCGTTATAACCTATACTGTATATCCATATATTCGATATTCATATTTATTACACAGGTTAATAAGCCCGTCATTAAAGTAATAAATTCTCTTTCCTTGCTACCAAATGTTTCCAACAGAAAGTAAATATTAAAAGAATATTTCCACAGTGTACTGGTAATCCTTTAAAATCAAAGAATAAACAATACACTACCTGTTTCGTATTTATTCTGATCTGAAAATTCCTCTAGCATTTATTCTAGAAGCAAAGTAAATGTTGCTTTAAAAAATGGAAGGTTCATACAAAAGGTTGTCCCTTGCAAGTAAAATTTCCATAGGTTCATTACAACTAGAACCACTACCAACATTATTATAGTAGGTATGACCATAATATTTATTATTACTAGAGAGAAACTAAATAGTAAATACTAATGAGGAGCTATTGACCGAATTGAGCAATGGAATAACTCCAAAACGCTATAATATGATTATGCCACCTGGATTTTGTAATCACGATCTGAGCACAGAATAAATAAGTACCTGCCTAAGCAAGGTAAGTTGTAACTTGAATGGTAGGTCTGTTCTGTCTACTGTACGTGATTACCGCAGTACTATAGTGCAGGATTGCACTCGCATTTTAGTATTAAGGTAGTTGCAAGGCAACTATATACAATTATTATAGAGAACCAGAATTCAATGGATTTACTAGCGAAGGACAGACAATTAGGAAGTCATTACTGAAAACAAAATTCCTAAGCGACAAAGCCAGAATTATTATTGGCTGTCGACTGAATTGCATTTTGCATTAAATTGACACCTTTTCCTGTGGTATTCACTAAACCACAAATCCTACGCTAAATCACTACGTAACGTACCCAACCCATAACCTAATACTGAAAGTAAAAAACGAATTTACATAAATCAACTGTTAGCTTAATGTGCGTAGTAGGCACTACAAGCTGATTAATTAAAGCCTTTATAGTAATCTCATTAAGAAATGTGCGAATGAATGGAATGCATTAAACTGAATGAATTACTGAATGAAGTGAGATGAAATTATATAATGATTTTCGTTCAGGAGCGATAATCGGGCCGGAACTGTATCGGAAAAGGAAGATTAAAACGTCGGTGCATAGTAAACTGTTTGAATAAACAACATATCGTTGTTATTACAGAATGAACGTAATATGTCACAGTACAAGCTACAACAGAGCTATAAACATAAAATATACAGCATCGTAAATTGTCCATGAATTTCATCCACTTGTTGACTGCCAATGAAAATACTTGTCTTAAAACTTGTTACTTGCTCTGTTTGTATGGAGAATCGATATCCTTACTGCAAACCTACACTGACAGCCGCCTATATAGAATTGTAGTCTCAGTTATTGCTACATTCAAACTATCGTGAATTCCAAGCATAAACCAAACAAATTCCATTAAGGCTGAAGGAGCATTTCTCATATTGGCGAATTGCATGAGTTACGTAAGTCATATCACAGCAATCGATTCGAACATTGCTTGCATATTTCTAACACGAAGATTATAATTCAATTCCCCTTGAGAATACTCGCAGTAAGTAGGTAAATGCTTGGTGCTTCCCACTGAGACAGAAGTTCAATATGAAAAACACATGGACGTTTTCATTAAATTTTTCTGGAAAAATTCCTGTAAGTGGTATGTTATTGATTTGAGAGAATACAATAACTAGATGTCCTCAAAAATTGCATGGTTGACAAGCTAGGTATTTTTACATTGTTATATAGTTATTTATTTGTATGTTATAAAGTTGTAAAAAGAGTAAATAAGTACCTTTGTATTAGTTAAAATCCTATTGATCCATAAGTGTCGAAGTAAATGTGTTGCTTAACAAACCACGGAAAGAAAATTAGAGCTACACGTAAACGTAGAGTTACAACAGAAAACGAATTAGTTTAGCACGATTGCACAATGATTACGTATCAATTCCTCGTCTCGATTGAAAAATAAAACTGTTCAAACGACATAGTGAGTAAGGTGGTAAATCAGGTCTAATCACTTTTTTCCCTCGATGTCAAATGATAATATTATGTTGCACACTGTCAGTTAGAAAGTTTGAAAAACTCTCCAACCTCCAAACTTGAGACAAATGAAACCAAGAAAAACACTTCAAAGAAAAAACGATATCACAAAAGCACAGCGCATCATCATCATTTGACAAACCCAGGGAAAAACAATTACAGGCAATTTAAATTCTCACTGGAGAAATATTTGAAGACGAGTCACACTACTAAACTGTCACTAAAAGTAAGGAGAAAAGAACTATTGACCTTTCCTTCCTTCCTTCCTGCACTAATAACAATTCCAGAAGAGATTTTATTTCTAATGCACAATGCTGAACGCGTTATATACAACAAGAACTTTTTACTTGAACATCTGAACTGTATTTTTGTCGCAAATCCCCCAAACGAATAATCAAAATAATAAACATAAAATTAAAATAATCACAACAAAATAATCTTCAAAAACGAAAAACCAAAACGAAAGCAATAATAATAAATTGAAATTACTGAAAAAACCAACAGTGAGGAAATGGAGTTAGTTAGTTGTTCTGTCCGATGCAGCCCAACGTGTAAAATAAAGTAAACGCTTAGATTGGAAGGGGATTCGATCCAATCCAAACATTACAAAACGGACGAATAGACTTGTACAACAATGGTTTTTCTTCAATTGCTCTTCGAAAGGTACAGGGTAAAATAAAATTCTCTAGAAAGACACCAGCCAAAGTGTACGTGGTGGTGGTAGTAGAAGGGGAAACGTTTTTGATTTACTATATGTGTCTGTCAGAAGGCCATTAGTATAACTAACTAAATTGAGCAGTACTTGGTTTGTCTTTTGTGTAGTGCACGGCACTACTTCACTTACTACAAAACACAAAACACTCCTCTCTCGTCATATTCATCGTCGTCGTCAACTTCTACACGTTCTTACCATTCTCCCTATGTACTGTGTGGCTGCCACGCTATGAACTACTCTAGCTATCGGCAATTTTCCTCAGGAACAAAATATAATGCAAGCAACACACAGACACACACACTACAATGCTACATTACATTACACATAAAACTCACACAAGAATTCTAAAAGTGTAGCTATTACACAGTCTTGTATGTACACAAGACACATGTAGCGTCATATTATTATATATTTCGTATTATTATGATTTCCTTTGCTCTACGTCTTACTGTCTTTATCCCTTCTCACACAGTCCTTTTCCAATACATACAAAAAGCTTATATGGCTCACCATGTATTGTAGCAGTAAAATTTAACTAAATGTATGAGTAGTATATAGTAGTAGCATGCATTGTGAGTGTAAAATAAAGCCAAAAGCCTGAGAATGCTATACTACACCACTATAATCCTTCCATACACAACTGAGTCAACTGTATAGATAATAATGTGAACAATGCAACATAACATAACACAAGACGAAAAGGGAAGGCGAAGAACAAATGTGATGTGATACTTTCCAGATATTCACACTTTCACTTTCACCTCACTCAGATTCTCCACCACTTCATTCCATACTCACCTCACCACCAGAAGAAGTGTGCAGTCTCACAGAGTCTCGGCAATAGACTCATGAAATTATCTTCTCATACAAAATACATTCAATATTACACACCACCACTACTACATACAGTATATGTACGTCTCTTCTCCTCGGTCCTTCTCTCACACTACTTTTCCACTATACCACTATACCATAATACACACAAAACAGTATTATTATTAGTAGTACTGATGTATTGACGTACGAAGTACAAAGCCAAGTTATATTATAACATCTATAACATTTGGAACACAAGAACTCACATTGTATTATTGTAGGTAGTTACTACTTACAAGAGGAAAAAGAAGACAGGCAATAACAACACACAGTCTTAAGTCTCACACAACTCTCGCCTTTAACAGTTCTGAACAACTCTGCTAACTGAAGGACTCACTCAATACACTCACCAGGCAGAGTAATGTAGTTTGCTTTGCTTTGCCCTATTATGTTCTTGCTCTTCTCAACTTTTGTCTTTTGTGATAGAGGTAAAGGTATATAGCCCATTTATAAATGCACAGATTTAATGCTATACGTATATATGGTGCCTTTTACTGTATAGGACTGAAACACTGTCCCTTCTCGACTATACCTCTTGCTAACATAGCATAAAATATTATCATCATCAATTGAAAATCACACTTGACTCGATTTTATTATAAAACCGTGATATTTATGCATACTACGGTAAAATAGAAATAATATTCCTATGTGGAATAGTATAAGAATACATACTAGAGTGTTGTGGAACGTATAATGATAAATATACCCACACGAGGAGATAATAACAATATAATTCTATACGTAGAATAGAAACTGACAGAAAAACAATAGAGCTGCACAAGGAAAGTTAACGGGACTCTCGTAACATCGCAACATGCATGCCGTCCGTCCACGATATGCTCTTGTCGTCGTTGTCGTGCATTTACTTTAACTTTACTTTTCGTGTACACAGCAACATCAACCAACATCATTTAATTTATTACAAACCAAAAGGAATATAATAATGTATGAAGCCATAGTAGTACATTCATATTCTCATACTACTACAACATTGCATTGCATTTCGCTTTACAATGCAATGCACGACAGTCTTCATGTAGCAACTACGACTGTTTAAGTTGAAGCATAAGGTACACAAGTACAACATCGTGTTGGATAAAAACGCCTGCGGCTCTAAACCACAATACGATGCAATATGTGTAGAATAATATGCAAGAGCCAGGCCAAGTACAGACAGAGAGAGAGATACACGTATATACAGAACAGGAATTTAAGTTAGTAGAGATAGACACTAGTAACCTACTCACTCACTCACCAACCAACCTGTATAAAATCTACAGACCACTACCATTCTTCTGTACAACCAACTATTACCTTTACAACTTACCTGCATAATATACAAGTTAATATCAGCCAAAGGTATTTCCACACTGCAAAGAGTTACGTACGTTTGTGTTTGTATCCTAAATATAATAATATTACCTACTTACTAAAAAGAAAAGGTGAGAATGGGCATCCATCTCTCTCCACGTAGGTATTCCTATACACTTTTCTATCAGGCTATAGCATACACTGCGTCAGAACGTGGTTTTAGTTTACCTGCCATACTACCTACTACCTCTTAACTCTTTTTTACCATTCATTCATATAATCATTTCTACGTATTGCATCAACATCAAAAAGTATACAGAAACAACTGCATAGGTAGTAGGCATGTACCGTATATAGTAATAGTATATATCTATACCGTGTGTGTATGTGCATTATGTACATGGAAATGAAATATAATGCTATATACGTATTTATTTCACTTACTTCAGGTTAACAATTGATTACCATATAGCACTACTGCGAGATCGAATGATTTATATATTACTTATATATATTATACGTAATACAATACGTCATATTGTAGAAAAAGTATTTAAGTATGTGCATTATGTACACGTTTGAGTTCAGTCACTTTTTACTGCAGCAATATAAATAAAGCGTAGTATTTTATTGGAAGTAAGTACAAGCATATTATTATCATTATTGCCATTACATTACGTCTGCACATTATTTTGATGTGTTGTGTACATGTTGGGTTGTAAATTGTAAATTGTACATAGCCAAGTGAGATTCTATACTTGAATCGCCAGTACAATTATTATGATGCATATACATAGACAGAGAGTCACTATGCCAGTGTATCACTGTGTCATGCAAATAAAAAGATAATGTTATGATTCAAGATATTATACTACTACGCTCTGTGTCCAAGGAGAATGAATGGTTTCATTGTTACTATAAACTCCTGTCTGAGCTCAGCATATAAATGCCACAAAATGATATTACGAGTGCCCTGACACATTCTGTTGAAATTATCGGTGTTGCAGTAAAATGTGTAAAGAATGTTTCTCCTAATAGGTAAAATGTAATCTGAGCAAGACAAATCAAGTGATATTATAGCGGGGGAGGAGGAGGAGGAGAATAATTACTATCCAAGTCCTTTAACCCAAACCTTACACGTACATCATGCAAATACATACATTCGGACAACAATGCAAAATAAATGCAATGCAACGGAATCTACACGTATTATTATGTATTTCATTTCATATAAATAAAACGGGGTGTGCTTTGAAGCTCTGACGCATGGATGTAATAGAGATTTTATATTTCTACCAACAACAACAACAACAACAACAACACAAGTATTGTACTTTTATTCCAAAGTATTATAATAATAATAATAATAATGTAGAAGAATGGAAACTTTGTTTGTTAGTTATCTATCCTGCTATATAGTTTTAGATAAGCTTGAAAAATTGTTACAGAGCGTATATAGATATAATATTATAACATTATTATAATCAGGGTAAATGGTACATGGGGGTAGAATGCTGAAGCAGCTCTAAAGGATTCCATGATTATGGTGAGTATAGTACACTGTGTTAGTAAGTCAATAAGTATATACCTATGTGTATAATGTAAAATAAGTTGACTGCATCCTCACTGTTATAATGTTGATGTATTACATTAGGCATGTTACATTAGCTTGTAGGATTGCGTTGCATACTTATAGATGATAGAACAGAGTAGCCACCCCACACAACACAACTGCAAAACTGAGTTAAAGGGTGAACAACCTTTGATGAAAGTGAAAATCTCTGCGAACATTTAATGCGAATGAATTACTTTGATGAGATATGTTTGCAATCTACGGTAAAATTATATGTACGTGCATATAGGTACTTATATACTCAGAGTTGTAAGTTGTGTGCAAAATACAACTAGTACAGTACGATGAAACATTTTATATTGTGTATGTAAAACTTGTACTTTTCTACCTTTAGATTTGTACACGCTCTTCTGTTATAACGTTTTTTAAGTAGACATATTACGTTACGTTTAAGTTACGTTACTCATGAGATGTTCAAGGATTGACGATACGACGATACATGAGAGATCCTCTTTCCCATTGCTTTGCATTATTATTTCCAAAAGTAAAACACACAGCATCCTTTCTATATTCGTAGAAGGAAAGATGGTCGTAAAAATCCTAACGACACACACGTAGCATGAGGATTATAACTATTAGCGATATTATTATTTATTTACACTGGGGAATTTTATTGCGGAGTAATAAATATGAGTCTCATTCCAATTTAACTTTTATACTGTGATTATTAAAAGTAACAGCCGAAATAGTACTACAAAAGAGCTAGAGCACCATTCAATTGCTAATTTAATCCATATGGTTGGTGGATTCACACATGTGTTTGTGTGTGAGTAGCATAATATATATATAATGTAACAGAGAGTATTGCACAAAGCTCATGTGTAAGTGCCCTATGCATTCTTCACTCTTCACTTACTTAATTATGGAGCTTTGGTCATAATACAAAATTATTGTTAATGATTGAACTTGCACAAAGCATTTGCCGAGAGAGAAGTGTTCAATACAAAGCTATAAGCACACAATCCATTTATGACTACTAGACGTAGTATTTTAGTACTACGAACAAACGCTCGCATTACCATCATCATTGTCAGTAATTATTTATTAGTTAGCTGTTTCGTACCTACAACAGGGGATTCAATATATTATGGTGTGTACTTTACTACACTGAAGAACTAGGTTGGTTAAATTTACTTTGTTTTACCTTTTAGTAGCTCTAGAAATATTAGAGTATGTATATATTGTGATAGTATATGGATGATTATTATGGAATATGGAGTTTTTAATCATGTGGTGGATATACTTATGAAAACTGTGTCTGAGGGCTATGAGCTAATACGTTGGAAAACAGCTTTGTAGTGCACAGATAATAAAGCAGTGTAATAACAAATGATTGGAATTAGAAACTGACACGAGAATGGCGAGGTTGAGCATTTTGCATCGCATGTCTATTTGGTTTGGCTTCGTTTGATACTTTGAGACTACTTGAGCCTTTTGATCACTAAAATGAATTTATAATTGGCTGTACAATTAAAAAGAGAATTATTATTCAACGGTTTTATATGCCATAAACACTTCATCGAAAAATCATTGGGACATGAAAGAGGATTTATCCTTTATAATACTTGGAAGAATTTGAGAACCATTATTTTATTATGGTCTTCAGATAATTTTGCAAAGTTACGTTATTAATGTTTGTATGAACTGAGCTGCAATTTAAGTTCATTTACTAATCCTGCCGTACTTTAACTAACAAACTTAACAATTTATAACTCGAACCATGCTACAATGTACTTAGAGAACCTAGAGCATTACTATTGCATGCACAGGTACTGCTATGTAAATCTTGTCTACGGTTCAAGAATCTGAATGTGAAATCACTGCAACTTTATATTTTATAAGATTATGTACTCGTGGCTACTACATAAGCCGTGGCCGTGTATTATGTATACCAGTGACCAAAAACTAGACCGAGACCATAGAGTGCTACTATATATAGTGCTACTACTATATGTCTGCAATCTTACTAACCATGAGTGTTAGCAGTAAAAACAAAGAGAGTTGGCCTTTACCCAACAAGTCGACCGACCAAACAAACCATGTGAAGTATAACTCGTTGGTTTACACTTTACAATGAAAACAAAACTAAAGACAGAATCAGCGAAAACACATTGTGCTTTATGCTTCTACAGACAGCACTGTTTGTTTTCTTAATAACATTATACTTCCTATATTGTTACAAAAGAATAATATTATTTATAAACATACTTACTACGAATAGGTAGCCATCGTCGGTCGTGTCAGTGGGATTGTTTACGAGTACCACAGTCCATTGACCACAGGCAACTACTACTATTACACACTACAAGACTTACATGTGTTTTCATGAGAGAAACAGCAACATATGGAGTAATATTATTATAGTATGGTGGTATATTATTAGGCATGTGGTACTCTGAAAAAGATTTTGCAATTCACACGTATTGTTAAATATTAATGTCAACTATGAGGCAGAAAGTGTTTTATTTAGACAGCATCACGTAGCAACGATAATAGTTTCAGTTTCTGTAGAATAGCTTTTAATTTACGAGAACGTAGAAAATGATCAATTCTAAAGAAAGCAAAAGTGTAGAGCATTCTACTCTACTACTCCCAATTAATATTACATGGACACTTAGATACGTACATATTTTATAGGGTTACATTACTCCTAGTCAGTTCCAGGCAAACATTTCAGTTTCCATTCATTTCAGGGCTGGTAAATGGGAGAAGCGGGAATAAAAGTCAATATGTAAATGGTTAACCTATATTGTGTCTACATTAGGAATTGCCTTGTCTCAACTTTCTTGCAATCCATTACAAAGGAAATAAATGCACCTATGTATTGCTGCTGCAGTGCAGTCCTAAGAAATGAATTCGCTATCAGACAATAAAAACTGTGATTAAATGGGAGTGACTGTGACTTAGAGGTTTCTGTAAAACTTAATTCTCAAGAAATTGGCAAACAAGGCAATGTACCTGATGCATATCTGATCAGAATAGAAAACAATAACAAATAATCTTTCTCACAGGCTAAATGTTTTTATTACCGTGTATGGAAATGCATGCCTTTCTTACTATCAAAACGGAGTAATCTGATGGAAATTTTCTTCCATTAGCATAGTTCTCTACATTTTTTCTTGTTTCATTGCGTACAACACAACATTATTTTAATACTGTGGCCTTTGTATATTTTAATGTTACTATAAAATAATATGACAGCAAATATCACTCGAGTTGTTTAAAAAACAACTTGCCTTATACAAAAACTAATATTTCATATTTGTCTTGTCCTACGAACATTGGGAACTAATGCATGCAATATCTTGGATGATCTTGGATGAATAAATATATATTTATCTATTTTGTATTCTTATTTGGCAGATCAATTTAAACTTTCAGGAAATCTCATCCTCAAAGGTTTCTGTTCTGTAGAATATTACACGACTACATTTCTACTGAACAGTGCAACGATTATTATGGAATATATACATACTACTAGAATTTCTCTGTTCAGTTGTTGCTACAAGATATAAATAATTATGTCGCTATTTCCCAACCGTATTTCCATCTGCTCAATAATACATCTGTGCATGTCCCAATACATCTTGCGGTTGAATGTTACAATTCTCACATATATGCAACTGATATTGTCAAATCAAGGTAAAACAAGGTAGAAAATTCCTAAGAGGATCAATATTCACATCATAGAATGATATCAAGACATTACAATGTATATATTCCCCATCACATAACTTCCAAACTGGCTTTTCTCTTCTGACTGACATTACTACTACTCCATTGACTTGCTTCTCCGTGTTTTTTGCACACCGTAGATATAAAACAATACTGTTACTGTTCTCTGCAGTCAAAACAAGTTTCCAGTTACGAAACAGCATTTTACCATTGTTTGAGCTCTAGTAGCCTACAGATAGAAGAGCGGCGCTAGGAAAAGAGTAGAGACATTGCATACGTGAAACACAGCTTTCAGGTATTTCAACAAATACATGCAACACGTTTATATACACGACATTCTGCATTATGATAACCCTAGAATGAATTCTATCATCGTCGTTCTATACAACGCTCCTGTATATAACGTAATAACACAATGTAGTTTGACTTGGCTCAGGAACGATAGTTTTTTTCTTGAAATTCGCTACAATGGAAATGGGACGTATCGTTTGTATAGCTTTAGTAACCTAGTAGTAGTGAATGACCATGTCTGCTGGCTAATACTCTAGTTACCATCATAATACGTGTACACGTCAGGTACTCCAACCAGCCACAAATAAATAATCCAATCCAAATGTCATGTTCGTGTTGCGTCTCTGTCCATTATGGAGACGTAATTTTATACCACTTACAACAACCTGGGCATAATATTCTCTTAGCTCAGATAGTCCAATCTTCTACTGATTCTGTAATACACTCTTAAAAATCCTTCCCGACTTTCAGCACTGTCGGACTGAATTTGCAAACGTTATCAATCTAACCTTAAATTCAGTATGCATAGCATTGAATCAATGCCAATGCATACTGAATTTAAGGTCAGAAATACTGAATTTAAGGTTAGATTGATAACGTTTGCAAATTCAGTCCTACAGTGCTGAAAGTTGGGAAAAATTTTTTACAGTGTAACAGTTCCCAGTCACAACGCTTACTTCAAACAATTCTTCCCTCATACAAGTAATACAACACCATGTACTTATATCGATAAAGCTGTAAAAGGTCTCATCATACAAAACTTCTTTACAAAACAACAAAATGAGAGGGTTATTTTCATCCGTATTTTTTCAAATGCGTATTAGACACAAATACTACGCATTATTTTTTACTAAAATGGCACTGTTCAGTAGGCAAGTTAAGTCTTTGTCAAACTCTGGAATTATTTATCAACTCGAAGAATACAATAATTGTCCTATAAAATGTCTAATGAATACAATTGTAAAACTATGATTATGTAGGGCTGTGCTACAAAAAGTTTGCTTAACAATTTACAATCAATAATCATTCTCGAAAAGACAGGAATAATTTTATCAACTGATTTAGGTAGGTTTTTACTTCCAAGAACATTGTAAATAAAATATTTAGTCTCTTTTAGTAGAAAACTTAATATTTATTATTATTCATGGTGAAACGTCACAATATTTTCTTTTATCAATTACTCTTTTCTCAATTGTTGATTAGACATTGTTATAACCAAATCACAATTATTGACTCTTTCAATACAAAAATTATACTATTGGTTGTGGTAATCTTTCTTGAAAGTTTTCTGTACGAGGGTATTGATGTAGCAGGTGAGTTTTATGCTCCAGGGAAACTTTGCGTGGTTATGATTATCATTCTTATTATGTTTAGCTAATCTATTGTTTATGAAAACCTTTGTTTCCTTTTCCTACTAAATAGTGTACTATTGCCATGATCCGCTTTAGTGTATTATACCAACACACATTACTGGTACATTTTCCCTGAATTTCTGTGCATTTTACAGACCGAACAAGAATAAACTATGTACAAAAAATAGCAATATGAAACGCAACACGAGGATTGCAGACAACGAAGCATGTAAAAGTAAACAGTCTGCTGCGTAATAATTTAGAACGTAGTTGACTATATACCGTTTCCAGGTTTTGTTTCTTACTTTTGTTCATTATTATCGCATAGGTAATATTACAGAATAATAGCAAAGCAACTAAGTAAGTATCTCGCATCATTATTATGCTTTCTATTTCATTTGTAATTTTCGGTAAACTTAGATGAAAATATGCGATACTAAATTAGTTTTTCACTCCGGCAAGATATCTACCTATAGCTATACTATAACTATAGAAACATTATCATTTCATTACCATTACTTATTAACTGAAACCTGCAAAATGTCACAACATATTTATTACAATACCGTTACTACTGTTATGTGGCACAAACATGTAAGAAATGCGTATGAGAATTCTTCATTATTATTAAGTTTCGTGACGTAACTTATATGCGAACACTTTTTCTGTGTGTCCGTCTATATAAATACGTAAAAGGTAGAATATGTGATAATATTATTAAAACATAACATGACAGTCAAATGTGAACAGACATTTTTTTCAAAAAACGTAAACGATTTTATTTTACACTATTATTGCGTCGACTTACAATCAGTCTACTGCTAGGTGTTATACCTGTATCAATGGCAATGCTATTAATATCAGTTAATTAATTATATCCGTTATTCATTTTGTTACGACAGCTTAACGATAGTTTTGCCATTTCAATGGTCTATATGTTTTAAGCATTTTGCGATCCTGAATGTTTTTAATTTCATTTAGGTTTACTTTTGTTTACGAAGCTTTTTTACCCCGTTTACCAATGTTTTATTCTGCAGTAAGTATAAAACACGGGGAGAGCCGTAAACAGCAACGATTACAATTAAGCCATTATACTACATTATATTAAACGACGTTCGTTACCTATGTACGACGAACTATACGATGACGTACAGATGAATCAATGAATCCCCTTGACAATTTTCTCTCTCTCTCTCTCTGCTTGTTTAACCTAACTCTTCCACTCTGACTACAAATATAAATCTACCTAATACGACTTCTCGTCAAATACTTGTTTATTTGTTGAGCAGTTGAGCATTATTACATCTTGTTACGACTACGACGACGCTATACGGCTGAGTAAGTAGTATGTATTAATATTTGGCACATCCGTTGAATAGATTTCCCCACAAGTCGTTTGATTTGATTTGATGACTTTACTATTTGCCTGAACACATCGACAGCTCTAGGTTGATATATCTTAGGTATCACAATGTTTGGTGGTAATCATACTGATAATTATGTTATAAAATCTTTGGAAAGAAGAATGTTTCTGTGCAGGTTGTTATAATGCACATACATAGAATCTCCATACAGGCAGTTAGTTGTAATTCTTCAGTATTACATTACAGGTGTAGCAGATGATAATAATATACTCCTATATAGTAGGGGTAATGGTAATAAGTGGTAATGTGTTGTTTGTACCTTCAACTTACTATGACAGATATTTTCTGCAGTTGGTTGATTTTTTATTCAGTCATGTTGTTACTTTTGGTTGCCTACTCTTGCTGCCACTACCCCTTTGCCTGCATTGCACTACCTGCCTAGTTTGTTAGTTGATTACACAAAATGAGACTTGTGGATAGAAGAGCTTTATTTTATAATTCATTTGGCCAAAGAAGAATAATAATGAAAGTCTTGTGTTCTTGTACAACACACACACACGTAACTATACAAAGAAGGTAGACTTTATAAAAGCATTGTACAACATGTGCACAACAATACAATTTCTGTATAGATATCGTATTATGTGATGCGGTCGTTTCATCCCTTTCCTGTTCTGTTGGTCAGCTTTCTATAATAATAATAATATTGTTAGTGTCGTCTAGTAACTAGTGGCTGCTTCTACTAGAAACTTTAGTAATTGAGTGATATGCATGTGATGGGATATTATATCAAACATCAAACTACTCAAAGGTACCTTACCTAAATAGGTGTTAGTGTTATAAGCACACTGTTTCACTATATCACACACAGAGCAACGTGCAACTTCTTACTTTTACTATATAACGGAGTATTTCGTGGCTGCTAATGTAATAGTGCATTTAATAATACAAAGTAAATGTAAGTAGTAGAGGCCGGATTGGGTTGGCTTTTTCCAACCCAACCCAATTTCGACCCATTAAGAGCCCGACCCAACCCAACCCAAAACCCAGTGCTAGAATTGTATGGC